>JAWPHD010021762.1:10000-15000 GCA_037043455.1 Cyrtodaria siliqua
CAGAGACCCAGACAGAGACCCAGACAGACAGACAGACAGACAGACAGAGAGCCAGGCAGAAACCCAGACAGAGAGCCAGACAGGCCAGACAGAGACCCAAACAGAGACACAGACAGACATACAGAGAGACAGACAGACATACAGACAGACAGACAGACAGACATACAGAGACAAGATAGGCCAGACAGAGGGCTAGTCAGAGAGCCAGGCAGGCTAGACAGAGACCCAGCCAGGCCAGGCAGAGAGCCAGACAGAGACCCAGACATGCCAGGCAGAGAGCCAGACAGAGACCCAGACAGGCCAGGCAGAGTGAGAGACAGACAGATAGACCAGACAGACAGACAGACAGGCCAGACAGAGACCAGACAGACAGACAGACAAATAGACAGACAGACAGACAGAGACCCAGACAGAGACCCATACAGACAGACATACAGACAGACAGAGACAGACAGACAGACAGGCCAGACAGAGAGCCAGGCAGAGACCCAGACAGACAGACAGACAGTCAGACAGACAGAGAGCACGACAGAGACCCAGACAGAGAGAAAAGACAGGTCAGACAGAGAGCCAGACAGAGACCAAGACAGACAAACAGACACACAGACAGACAGACATGCCAGACATACAGACAGACAGACAGACAGACAGGCCAGAATAGTGTCTCTTAACTAAAGCCCATACGTATTATGTACAAACCTGGCCCCGACTTTTTCCCTTAATACAACCCTATACATGAATCTAATGTCCAAACCTGATCTGGATTTAAGCCCATACATATTACGTATGTACACAGCTGGGCCTGACTATTAACCCGTAGTACAAGCCCATGCATATACATAATGTAAAAACCTGAACCTATATATTGTCCTTTAATTCACGCCAATATATATACCTTATGTACAAACCTGACTCTAACTATTGTCACATAATACAAGCCCATACATATACATAATGTCCACACCTGATCCTTTAATACAGGCCCATATATATACTTTATGTACAAACCTGAACCCGGGATATTGTTTCTTAATTAAAGCCCATACATATTAGGTATGTACAAACCTGACACTGGATATTGTCCCGTAATACAATCCCAAACATATATCTAATGTAGAACCCTGACTATGTTCCCGTAATACACGCAGACAAAGACCCAGGCAGGCCAGGCAGATAGCCAGACAGAGAGCCAGCCAGCCAGCCAGCCAGACAGACAGACAGACAGACAGACAGACAGACAGACAGACAGACAGACAGACCAGACAGACAGACAGACAGACAGACAGACAGACAGAAAGACAGAGACCCAGACAGATAGCCAGACAGACAAACAGACAGGCCAGACAGAGACCAAGACAGACAGACAGACAGACAGACAGACAGACAGACAGACATGCCAGACATACAGACAAACAGACAGGCCAGACAGAGACCAGACAGACAGACAGACAGATAGACAGACAGACAAACAGACAGACAGACAGACCAGACAGACAGACAGACAGGCCAGACAGAGACCAGACAGAGAGACAGACAGATAGACAGACAGACAGAGACCCAGACAGAGACCCAGACAGACAGACATACAGACAGACAGAGACAGACAGACAGGCCAGACAGAGAGCCAGGCAGACAGACAGATATACAGACCGTGACCCAGACAGAGACCAGACAGAGACAAGATAGGCCAGACAGAGGGCCAGACAGAGAGCAAGACAGGCTAGACAGAGACCCAGCCAGGCCAGGCAGAGAGCCAGACAGAGACCCAGACATGCCAGGCAGAGAGCCAGACAGAGACCCAGACAAGACAGGCAGAGAGAGAGACATACAGACGGACAGACAGACAGAAAGACAGACAGACAGACAGACAGACAGACATACAGACAGACAGACAGACAAACAGACAGACATATAGACAGACAGAGACCAAGACAGAGACCCAGACAGAGACCCAGACAGGCCAGAAAGAGAACCAGACATACAGCCAGAAAGACAGACAGACAGACAGGCCAGACAGACAGACAGACAGACAGACAGACAGACAGACAGGCCAGACAGAAACCAGACAAACAGACAGACAGACAGAGAGTAAGACAGAGACCCAGACAGAGAGCCAGACAGGCCAGACAGAGACCCAGACAGATACCCAGATAGACAGACAGACAGAAAGGCCAGACAGACAGACAGACAGACAGACAGGTCAGACAGAGACCCAGACAGAGACCTAGACAGAGACCAAGACAGGCCAGACAGAGACACAGACAAAGGCCCAGAAAGACGGACAGACAGAGACCGAGACAGAGACCCAGACAGAGAGCCAGACAGGCTAGACAGTGAGCCAGACAGAGCTAGACAGACAGACAGACTGACATACACACAGACAGACAGACAGAGATAGACAGACAGACAGACAGAGATAGACAGACAGACAGGCCAGACAAAAGCCAGGCAGTGTCCCAGACAGACAGACAGAGAGCCAGATAGAGACCAAGACAGAGAGCCAGACAGGCCAGACAGAGACCCAGACAGAGACCCAGATAGACAGACAGACAGACAGACAGAAAGGCCAGACAGACAGACAGACAGACACAGACAGAGACCTAGACAGAGACCTAGACAGAGAACCAGACAGGCCAGACAAAGACACAGACAGAACCAGCCAGCCAGCCAGACAAACAGATAGACAGGCCAGACAGACAGACAGGTCAGACAGAGACGCAGACAGAGACCCAGACAGGCAAGACAGAGACCCAGACAGAGAGCCACACAGACAGACAGACTGACATAGACCCAGACAGAGACCAGACAGAGACCCAGACAGAGAGCCAGACAGGCCAGACAGAGACCCAGACAGACAGCCAGAGAGCCAGACAGACAGACAGACAGACAGGCCAGACAGACAGACATGCCAGACAGACAGACAGACAGACAGATAGGCCAGACAGAGACCCAGACAGAGACCCAGACAGACAGACGGACAGACAGACAGACAGAGACCCAGACACAGACCCAGACACAGACCCAGACACAGAGCCAGACAGGCCAGACAGAAACCCAGACAGAGACCCAGACAGAGACCCAGATATACAGACAGACAGACAGAAAGGCCAGACAGACAGACAGACAGACAGACAGACAGACACATCAGACAGAGACCCAGACAGAGACCTAGACAGAGACCCAGACAGGCCAGACAGAGACCCAGACAAAGACCCAGACAAACAATAAGACAAAGACCAAAACAGAGACCCAGACTGAGAGCCAGACAGGCCAGAGAGAGAGCCAGACAGAGACCCAGACAGACAGAAAGAAAGAAAGCCATCCAGACAGAGAGCAGACAGAGACCCAGCCAGACAGACAGACAGACAGACAGACAGACAGACAGACAGACATACAGACAGACATACAGACAGACAGACATACAGACAGACAGACAGACAGACAGACAGACAGACAGACAGACAGACAGACAGACAGACAGACAGACAGACAGACAGACGTAAGACAGACAGACAGACAGACAGACAGACAGACAGACAGACAGACAGACAGACAGACAGACAGACAGACAGACAGACAGACAGACAGACAGACAGAGAGCCAGACATAGACCCAGACAGAGAGCCAGACAGGCCAGTCAGAGACCCAAACAGAGACACAGACAGACAGACAGAGAGACAGACAGACATACAGACAGACAGACAGACATACAGAGACAAGATAGGCCAGACAGAGGGCCAGACAGAGACCCAGACAGGCCATGCAGAGTGAGAGACAGACAGACAGACCAGACAGACAGACAGACAGGCCAGACAGAGACCAGACAGACAGATAGACAGACAGACAGACAGAGACCCAGACAGAGACCCAGACAGAGACCCAGACAGACAGACAGACATACAGACAGACAGAGACAGACAGACAGACAGGCTAGACAGAGAGCCAGACACAGACCCAGACAGGCCATGCAGAGTGAGAGACAGACAGACAGACCAGACAGACAGACAGACAGGCCAGACAGAGACCAGACAGACAGATAGACAGACAGACAGACAGAGACTCAGACAGAGACCCAGACAGAGACCCAGACAGACAGACATACAGACAGACAGAGACAGACAGACAGACAGGCCAGACAGATAGCCAGGCAGAGACCCAGACAGACAGACAGACAGACAGACAGAGAGCACGACAGAGACCCAGACAGAGAGAAAAGACAGGTCAGACAGAGAGCCAGACAGAGACCAAGACAGAAAAACAGACACACAGACAGACAGACAGGCCAGACATACAGACAGACAGACAGACAGGCCAGAATAGTGTCTCTTAACTAAAGCCCATACGTATTATGTACAAACCTGACCCTGACTATTGTTCCATAATACAAGACCATACATACACATTATGTACAAACCTGGCCCCGACTTTTCCCCTTAATACAACCCTATACATGAATCTTATGTCCAAACCTGATCTGGATTTAAGCCCATACATATTACATATGTACACAGCTGGCCCTGACTATTAACCCGTAGTACAAGCCCATGCATATACATAATGTACAAACCTGAACCTATATATTGTCCTTTAATTCACGCCCATATATATACCTTATGTACAAACCTGACTCTAACTATTGTCACATAATACAAACCCATACATATACATAATGTCCACACCTGACCCTAGATATTCTCCTTTAATACAGGCCCATATATAAACTTTATGTACAAACCTGAACCCGGGATATTGTTTCTTAATTAATGTCTGGGTCTCTGTCTGGCTCTCTGCCTGGCCTGGCTGGGTCTCTGTCTGACCTGTCTGTCTGTCTGTCTGTATGTCTGGTCTGTCTGTCTGTCTGTCTGTCTGTCTGTCTGTCTGTGTGTCTGTGTGTATGTTTGGGTCTCTGTCTGGTCTCTGTCTGTCTGTCTGTCTGTATGTATGTATATCTGTCTGTCTGTCTATCTGTATGGCTCTCTGTCTTGCTCACTGTCTGGCCT
>JAWPHD010021763.1:0-5000 GCA_037043455.1 Cyrtodaria siliqua
CTGCAGACGTGGGGAAAGTTTGGCGGAGATGCTCCCACGGCCGGCCGAGATACAAGCGGAAAACAGTAACCCTAGTCCCATTTTACCGTTGAAGCTAGGGTTTGCAGTCTTTCACCCTGTCAGCTCGCGGTAACCGCTGTAGCTTCGCCGTACCTGCCTGCAACTGCCTGAAACTTCCTGGAGACCCGTGTCCCGGTATCGGCCAGGCTTGGGGAGAGTTTCATCGAGCTGCTCCCACCGGTGGCGGCGTGAAGGCGAGAACGGCTACCCCTACCCCCGTAATGGGAACCCTAGTGGCCTCGCTAACAGTCGCCGCGTGGCCATCCCTGCTCCGAACTGAATGAAACTCGCTGGACAGCGGCGCCCCAACGGCCTGCAGACGTGGGGAAAGTTTGGCGGAGATGCTCCCACGGCCGGCCGAGATACAAGCGGAAAACAGTAACCCTAGTCCCATTTTACCGTTGAAGCTAGGGTTTGCAGTCTTTCACCCTGTCAGCTCGCGGTAACCGCTGTAGCTTCGCCGTACCTGCCTGCAACTGCCTGAAACTTCCTGGACACCCGTGTCCCGGTATCGGCCAGGCGTGGGCAGAGTTTCGTCGAGCTGCTCCTGCCGGTGGCCGAGGTGAAGGCGAGAATCGCTACCCTACCCCGTAACCCTAACCCTAGTGGCCTCGCTAACAGTCGCCGCGTGGCCATCCCTGCTCCGAACTGAATGAAACTCGCTGGACAGCGGCGCCCCAACGGCCTGCAGACGTTGTGGAAAGTTTGGCGGAGATGCTCCCACGGCCGGCCGAGATACAAGCGGAAAACAGTAACCCTAGTCCCATTTTACCGTTGAAGCTAGGGTTTGCAGTCTTTCACCCTGTCAGCTCGCGGTAACCGCTGTAGCTTCGCCGTACCTGCCTGCAACTGCCTGAAACTTCCTGGAGACCCGTGTCCCGGTATCGGCCAGGCGTGGGCAGAGTTTCGTCGAGCTGCTCCTGCCGGTGGCCGAGTGAAGGCGAGAATCGCTACCCCTACCCCCGTAACCCTAACCTAGTGGCCTCGCTAACAGTCGCCGCGTGGCCATCCTGCTCCGAACTGAATGAAACTCGCTGGACAGCGGCGCCCCAACGGCCTGCAGACGTGTGGAAAGTTTGGCGGAGATGCTCCCACGGCCGGCCGAGATACTAGCGGAAAACCCTAACCCTAGTCCCATTTTACCGTTGAAGCTAGGGTTTGCAGTCTTTCACCCTGTCAGCTCGCGGTAACCGCTGTAGCTTCGCCGTACCTGCCTGCAACTGCCTGAAACTTCCTGGAGACCCGTGTCCCGGTATCGGCCAGGCGTGGGCAGAGTTTCGTCGAGCTGCTCCTGCCGGTGGCGGAGTGAAGGCGAGAATCGCTACCCCTACCCCCGTAACCCTAACCCTAGTGGCCTCGCTAACAGTCGCCGCGTGGCCATCCCTGCTTCGAACTGAATGAAACTCGCTGGACAGCGGCGCCCAACGGCCTGCAGACGTGGGAAAGTTTGGCGGAGATGCTCCTACGATCGGCGGAGTTATAACGGGAAAATGGCGAAAAAACCATAACCCTAGCTTCAACGGTAATCTGGGGCTAGGGTTAGCGTTTTCCGCCAGTAAGTCGGCCGTCCGCGCACCCATCAAGCTGAAACTCGCTGGACACAGGCGCCCCTACGCCCTGCAGACGTGGGAAAGTTTGGCGGAGATGCTCCTACGATCGGCCGAGTTATAAGCGAAAACCGTAACCCTAGGTCGACGGACGGCATTGAGCGGCTGGCGAGCCGAAGCATGCGGCTCGAAGGACTAGGGTTAGCGTTTTTCGCCAGTAAGACCGAACCCGTGCTCCCAGGGTCTAGAAGATAGGGACATAAAATGTTCGTCTCGACGAGCCCGTTCGAACGAGGCCTGCGGCGAGCCGATCGGGGCAGCCGTTCGTGCGTGTCGGCAAATAAGGTGAAATTCTCACTCGCAAAATGACAGAGTCGATGTTTTAAGCGAATTTTAAGGCTGAGAGGTCGAAAATGCCGCAGGAAATTTCCAAATCGCTCAGTTCGACTCCGATCGTCTTCAAACTTTCAGAGATGATAGAGCATGGTCGATTCGCGGGGGGAAGTGTTTAGTTTGAGTGAATCGGTCCACCGGTTCTCGATCTGTGGTGTTTTTAAAAAGCCGTCTTTTTGAGCCTGGCGAGCCGAAAAATCCGACTCGAAGGACTAGGGTTAGCGTTTTTCGCCAGCAAGACCGAACCCGTGCTCCCAGGGTCTAGAAGATAGGGACATAAAATGTCCGTCTCGACGAGCCCGTTCGAACGAGGCCTGCGGCGAGCCGATCGGGGCAGCCGTTCGTGCGTGTCGGCAAATAAGGTGAAATTCTCACTCGCAAAATGACAGAGTCCGATGTTTTAAGCGAATTTTAAGGCTGAGAGGTCGAAAAATGCCGCAGGAAATTTCCAAATCGCTCAGTTCGACTCCGATCGTCTTCAAACTTTCAGAGATGATAGAGCATGGTCGATTCGCGGGGGGAAGTGTTTAGTTTGAGTGAATCGGTCCACCGGTTCTCCATCTGTGGTGTTTTTAAAAAGCCGTCTTTTTGAGCGGACGGCGTCCCGAAAAATGCGGCTCGGTCATTGATTTTTTTGATCAATTGGCCCGTGCGACCGAACCCGTGCTCCCAGGGTCTAGAAGATAGGGACATAAAATGTCCGTCTCGACGAGCCCGTTCGAACGAGGCCTGCGTCGAGCCGATCGGGGCAGCCGTTCGGGCGTGTCGGCAAATTAGGTGAAAAAACGGCTATGTCTTTCGGTTTTGACTGACATTTAAATGGACAGTGCTATATATAAGGTAGTGTGTTGCTCGGTGAAAAAGTGCGTACATTTGGTAGATCGATTTTGAGCGAAAATCAAGCTATCGGCTCGCTGAAAATCACTGGCCGAGCTGAAATGAAGCGATGGGACGGCTGTTGGGGCGCCGTCGACCCTCTGCCAGTGGCTTGGGGTGGTCGTCGGAGGGGTAGGCAGGCGAGCCGAAGGTAGTGCAATTCGGTAGATCGATTTTGAGTGAATTTCGAGCTATCGGCTCGCTGAAAATCACTGGCCGAGCTGAAATTAAGCCATGGGACGGCTGTTGGGGCGCCGTCGACCCTCTGGCAGTGGCTTGGGGTGGTCGTCGGAGGGGTAGGCCGGCGAGCCGAAGGTAGTGCAATTCGGTAGATCGATTTTGAGTGAATTTCGAGCTATCGGCTCGCTGAAAATCACTGGCCGAGCTGAAATGAAGCGATGGGACCGCTGTTGGGGCGCCGTCGACCCGCTGGCAGTGGCTTGGGGTGGTCGTCGGAGGGGTAGGCAGGCGAGCCGAAGGTAGTAGTTCGGTAGAAAGTTGGTAGATCGATTTTGAGCGAAAATCAAGCTATCGGCTCGCTGAAAATCACTGGCCGAGCTGAAATGAAGCGATGGGACGGCTGTTGGGGCGCCGTCGACCCTCTGCCAGTGGCTTGGGGTGGTCGTCGGAGGGGTAGGCAGGCGAGCCGAAGGTAGTGCAATTCGGTAGATCGATTTTGAGTGAATTTCGAGCTATCGGCTCGCTGAAAATCACTGGCCGAGCTGAAATTAAGCCATGGGACGGCTGTTGGGGCGCCGTCGACCCTCTGGCAGTGGCTTGGGGTGGTCGTCGGAGGGGTAGGCCGGCGAGCCGAAGGTAGTGCAATTCGGTAGATCGATTTTGAGTGAATTTCGAGCTATCGGCTCGCTGAAAATCACTGGCCGAGCTGAAATGAAGCGATGGGACCGCTGTTGGGGCGCCGTCGACCCGCTGGCAGTGGCTTGGGGTGGTCGTCGGAGGGGTAGGCAGGCGAGCCGAAGGTAGTAGTTCGGTAGAAAGTTGGTAGATCGATTTTGAGCGAAAATCAAGCTATCGGCTCGCTGAAAATCACTGGCCGAGCTGAAATTAAGCGATGGGACGGCTGTTGGGGCGCCGTCGACCCTCTGCCAGTGGCTTGGGGTGGTCGTCGGAGGGGTAGGCAGGCGAGCCGAAGGTAGTGCAATTCGGTAGATCGATTTTGAGTGAATTTCGAGCTATCGGCTCGCTGAAAATCACTGGCCGAGCTGAAATTAAGCCATGGGACGGCTGTTGGGGCGCCGTCGACCCTCTGGCAGTGGCTTGTGGTGGTCGTCGGAGGGGTAGGCCGGCGAGCCGAAGGTAGTGCAATTCGGTAGATCGATTTTGAGTGAATTTCGAGCTATCGGCTCGCTGAAAATCACTGGCCGAGCTGAAATGAAGCGATGGGACCGCTGTTGGGGCGCCGTCGACCCGCTGGCAGTGGCTTGGGGTGGTCGTCGGAGGGGTAGGCAGGCGAGCCGAGCCGAGCCGAAGGTAGTGCAATAAGGTAGTGCAATTTTGAGCGAATTTCAAGCTATCGGCTCGCTGAAAATCACTCCCGGAGCTGAAATTAAGCGGTTGGGGCGCCGTCGACCCGCTGGCAGTGGCTTGGGGTGGTCGTCGGAGGGGTAGGCAGGCAGGCAGGCAGGCGAGCCGAGCCGAGCCGAAGGTAGTGCAATAAGGTAGTGCAATTTTGAGCGAATTTCAAGCTATCGGCTCGCTGAAAATCACTCCCGGAGCTGAAATTAAGCGGTTGGGGCGCCGTAGACCCGCTGGCAGTGGCTTGGGGTGGTCGTCGGAGGGGTAGGCAGGCAGGCAGGCAGGCAGGCGAGCCGAGCCGAGCCGAAGGTAGTGCAATAAGGTAGTGCAATTTTGAGCGAATTTCAAGCTATCGGCTCGCTGAAAATCACTCCCGGAGCTGAAATTAAGCGGTTGGGGCGCCGTAGACCCGCTGGCAGTGGCTTGGGGTGGTCGTCGGAGGGGTAGGCAGGCGAGCCGAGCCGAGCCGAAGGTAGTGCAATAAGGTAGTGCAATTTTGAGCGAATTTCAAGCTATCGGCTCGCTGAAAATCACTCCCGGAGCTGAAATTAAGCGGTTGGGGCGCCGTCGACCCGCTGGCAGTGGCTT
>JAWPHD010021763.1:15000-27233 GCA_037043455.1 Cyrtodaria siliqua
TGACAGTCGCCGCGTGGCCATACCTGCTTCGAACTGGCTGAAACTCGCTGGACAGCGGCGCCCCAACGGCCTGCAGACGTGGGGAAAGTTTGGCGGAGATGCTCCTACGATCGGCGGAGTTATAACGGAAAAACGGCGAAAAAACCCTAACCCTAGCTTCAACGGTAATCTGGGGCTAGGGTTAGCGTTTTCCGCCAATAAGTCGGCCGTCCGCGCACCCATCAAGCTGAAACTCGCTGGACACAGGCGCCCCTACGCCCTGGAGACGTGGGGAAAGTTTGGCGGAGATGCTCCCACGATCGGCCGAGATACAAGCGGAAAACCGTAACCCTAGTGCCATTCTACCGTTGAAGCTAGGGTTTGCAGTCTTTCACCCTATTTGCTCGCGGTAACCGCTGTAGCTTCGCCGTACCTGCCTGCAACTGCCTGAAACTTCCTGGAGACCCGTGTCCCGGTATCGGCCAGGCTTGGGGAGAGTTTCATCGAGCTGCTCCCACCGGTGGCGGCGTGAAGGCGAGAACGGCTACCCCTACCCCCGTAATGGGAACCCTAGTGGCCTCGCTAACAGTCGCCGCGTGGCCATCCCTGCTCCGAACTGAATGAAACTCGCTGGACAGCGGCGCCCCGACGTCCCCCAGGCGTGGGGAAACTTTGGCGGAGGTGCTCCTACGATCGGCCGAGATACAGGCGGAAAACCCTAACCCTAGTCCCATTCTACCGTTGAAGCTAGGGTTTGCAGTCTTTCACCCTATCAGCCCGCGGTAACCGCTGTAGCTTCGCCGTACCTGCCTGCAACTGCCTGAAACTTCCTGGAGACCCGTGTCCCGGTATCGGCCAGGCGTGGGCAGAGTTTCGCCGAGCTGCTCCTGCCGGTGGCCGAGTGAAGGCGAGAATCGCTACCCCTACCCCCGTAACCCTAACCCTAGTGGCCTCGCTAACAGTCGCCGCGTGGCCATCCCTGCTTCGAACTGAATGAAACTCGCTGGACAGCGGCGCCCCAACGGCCTGCAGACGTGGGGAAAGTTTGGCGGAGATGCTCCTACGATCGGCGGAGTTATAACGGGAAAACAGCGAAAAAACCCTAACCCTAGCTTCAACGGCAATCTGGGGCTAGGGTTAGCGTTTTCCGCCAGTAAGTCGGCCGTCCGCGCACCCAGCAAGCTGAAACTCGCTGGACACAGGCGCCCCTACGCCCTGGAGACGTGGGGAAAGTTTGGCGGAGATGCTCCCACGATCGGCCGAGATACAAGCGGAAAACCGTAACCCTAGTGCCATTCTACCGTTGAAGCTAGGGTTTGCAGTCTTTCACCCTATTTGCTCGCGGTAACCGCTGTAGCTTCGCCGTACCTGCCTGCAACTGCCTGAAACTTCCTGGAGACCCGTGTCCCGGTATCGGCCAGGCTTGGGGAGAGTTTCATCGAGCTGCTCCCACCGGTGGCGGCGTGAAGGCGAGAACGGCTACCCCTACCCCCGTAATGGGAACCCTAGTGGCCTCGCTGACAGTCGCCGCGTGCCCATCCCTGCTCCGAACTGAATGAAACTCGCTGGACAGCGGCGCCCCGACGTCCCCCAGGCGTGGGGAAACTTTGGCGGAGGTGCTCCTACGATCGGCCGAGATACAGGCGGAAAACCCTAACCCTAGTGCCATTCTACCGTTGAAGCTAGGGTTTGCAGTCTTTCACCCTATTTGCTCGCGGTAACCGCTGTAGCTTCGCCGTACCTGCCTGCAACTGCCTGAAACTTCCTGGAGACCCGTGTCCCGGTATCGGCCAGGCTTGGGGAGAGTTTCATCGAGCTGCTCCCACCGGTGGCGGCGTGAAGGCGAGAACGGCTACCCCTACCCCCGTAATGGGAACCCTAGTGGCCTCGCTAACAGTCGCCGCGTGGCCATCCCTGCTCCGAACTGAATGAAACTCGCTGGACAGCGGCGCCCCGACGTCCCCCAGGCGTGGGGAAACTTTGGCGGAGGTGCTCCTACGATCGGCCGAGATACAGGCGGAAAACCCTAACCCTAGTCCCATTCTACCGTTGAAGCTAGGGTTTGCAGTCTTTCACCCTATCAGCCCGCGGTAACCGCTGTAGCTTCGCCGTACCTGCCTGCAACTGCCTGAAACTTCCTGGAGACCCGTGTCCCGGTATCGGCCAGGCGTGGGCAGAGTTTCGTCGAGCTGCTCCTGCCGGTGGCCGAGTGAAGGCGAGAATCGCTACCCCTACCCCCGTAACCCTAACCCTAGTGGCCTCGCCAACAGTCGCCGCGTGGCCATCCCTGCTTCGAACTGAATGAAACTCGCTGGACAGCGGCGCCCCAACGGCCTGCAGACGTGGGGAAAGTTTGGCGGAGATGCTCCTACGATCGGCGGAGTTATAACGGGAAAACGGCGAAAAAACCCTAACCCTAGCTTCAACGGTAATCTGGGGCTAGGGTTAGCGTTTTCCGCCAGTAAGTCGGCCGTCCGCGCACCCATCAAGCTGAAACTCGCTGGACACAGGCGCCCCTACGCCCTGGAGACGTGGGGAAAGTTTGGCGGAGATGCTCCTACGATCGGCCGAGATACAAGCGGAAAACCGTAACCCTAGTGCCATTCTACCGTTGAAGCTAGGGTTTGCAGTCTTTCACCCTGTCAGCTCGCGGTAACCGCTGTAGCTTCGCCGTACCTGCCTGCAACTGCCTGAAACTTCCTGGAGACCCGTGTCCCGGTATCGGCCAGGCGTGGGCAGAGTTTCGTCGAGCTGCTCCTGCCGGTGGCCGAGTGAAGGCGAGAATCGCTACCCCTACCCCCGTAACCCAACCCTAGTGGCCTCGCCAACAGTCGCCGCGTGGCCATCCCTGCTTCGAACTGACTGAAACTCGCTGGACAGCGGCGCCCCAACGGCCTGCAGACGTGGGGAAAGTTTGGCGGAGATGCTCCTACGATCGGCGGAGTTATAACGGGAAAACGGCGAAAAAACCCTAACCCTAGCTTCAACGGTAATCTGGGGCTAGGGTTAGCGTTTTCCGCCAGTAAGTCGGCCGTCCGCGCACCCATCAAGCTGAAACTCGCTGGACACAGGCGCCTCTACGCCCTGGAGACGTGGGGAAAGTTTGGCGGAGATGCTCCTACGATCGGCCGAGATACAAGCGGAAAACCGTAACCCTAGTGCCATTCTACCGTTGAAGCTAGGGTTTGCAGTCTTTCACCCTGTCAGCTCGCGGTAACCGCTGTAGCTTCGCCGTACCTGCCTGCAACTGCCTGAAACTTCCTGGAGACCCGTGTCCCGGTATCGGCCAGGCGTGGGCAGAGTTTCGTCGAGCTGCTCCTGCCGGTGGCCGAGTGAAGGCGAGAATCGCTACCCCTACCCCCAGTAACCCTAACCCTAGTGGCCTCGCCAACAGTCGCCGCGTGGCCATCCCTGCTTCGAACTGAATGAAACTCGCTGGACAGCGGCGCCCCAACGGCCTGCAGACGTGGGGAAAGTTTGGCGGAGATGCTCTCACGATCGGCGGAGTTATAACGGGAAAACGGCGAAAAACCCCTAACCCTAGCTTCAACGGTAATCTGGGGCTAGGGTTAGCGTTTTCCGCCAGTAAGTCGGCCGTCCGCGCACCCATCAAGCTGAAACTCGCTGGACACAGGCGCCCCTACGCCCTGGAGACGTGGGGAAAGTCTGGCGGAGATGCTCCTACGATCGGCCGAGATACAAGCGGAAAACCGTAACCCTAGTGCCATTCTACCGTTGAAGCTAGGGTTTGCAGTCTTTCACCCTGTCAGCTCGCGGTAACCGCTGTAGCTTCGCCGTACCTGCCTGCAACTGCCTGAAACTTCCTGGAGACCCGTGTCCCGGTATCGGCCAGGCGTGGGCAGAGTTTCGTCGAGCTGCTCCTGCCGGTGGCCGAGTGAAGGCGAGAATCGCTACCCCTACCCCCGTAACCCTAACCCTGGTGGCCTCGCTAACAGTCGCCGCGTGGCCATCCCTGCTCCGAACTGAATGAAACTCGCTGGACAGCGGCGCCCCGACGTCCCCCAGGCGTGGGGAAACTTTGGCGGAGGTGCTCCTACGATCGGCCGAGATACAGGCGGAAAACCCTAACCCTAGTCCCATTCTACCGTTGAAGCTAGGGTTTGCAGTCTTTCACCCTATTTGCTCGCGGTAACCGCTGTAGCTTCGCCGTACCTGCCTGCAACTGCCTGAAACTTCCCGGAGACCCGTGTCCCGGTATCGGCCAGGCTTGGGGAGAGTTTCATCGAGCTGCTCCCACCGGTGGCGGCGTGAAGGCGAGAACGGCTACCCCTACCCCCGTAATGGGAACCCTAGTGGCCTCGCTAACAGTCGCCGCGTGGCCATCCCTGCTCCGAACTGAATGAAACTCGCTGGACAGCGGCGCCCCGACGTCCCCCAGGCGTGGGGAAACTTTGGCGGAGGTGCTCCTACGATCGGCCGAGATACAGGCGGAAAACCCTAACCCTAGTCCCATTCTACCGTTGAAGCTAGGGTTTGCAGTCTTTCACCCTATTTGCTCGCGGTAACCGCTGTAGCTTCGCCGTACCTGCCTGCAACTGCCTGAAACTTCCTGGAGACCCGTGTCCCGGTATCGGCCAGGCTTGGGGAGAGTTTCATCGAGCTGCTCCCACCGGTGGCGGCGTGAAGGCGAGAACGGCTACCCCTACCCCCGTAATGGGAACCCTAGTGGCCTCGCTAACAGTCGCCGCGTGGCCATCCCTGCTCCGAACTGAATGAAACTCGCTGGACAGCGGCGCCCCAACGGCCTGCAGACGTGTGGAAAGTTTGGCGGAGATGCTCCCACGGCCGGCCGAGATACTGGCGGAAAACCCTAACCCTAGTCCCATTTTACCGTTGAAGCTAGGGTTTGCAGTCTTTCACCCTGTCAGCTCGCGGTAACCGCTGTAGCTTCGCCGTACCTGCCTGCAACTGCCTGAAACTTCCTGGAGACCCGTGTCCCGGTATCGGCCAGGCGTGGGCAGAGTTTCGTCGAGCTGCTCCTGCCGGTGGCCGAGTGAAGGCGAGAATCGCTACCCCTACCCCCGTAACCCTAACCCTAGTGGCCTCGCTAACAGTCGCCGCGTGGCCATCCCTGCTCCGAACTGAATGAAACTCGCTGGACAGCGGCGCCCCAACGGCCTGCAGACGTGTGGAAAGTTTGGCGGAGATGCTCCCACGGCCGGCCGAGATACAAGCGGAAAACAGTAACCCTAGTCCCATTTTACCGTTGAAGCTAGGGTTTGCAGTCTTTCACCCTGTCAGCTCGCGGTAACCGCTGTAGCTTCGCCGTACCTGCCTGCAACTGCCTGAAACTTCCTGGAGACCCGTGTCCCGGTATCGGCCAGGCGTGGGCAGAGTTTCGTCGAGCTGCTCCTGCCGGTGGCCGAGTGAAGGCGAGAATCGCTACCCCTACCCCCGTAACCCTAACCCTAGTGGCCTCGCTAACAGTCGCCGCGTGGCCATCCCTGCTTCGAACTGAATGAAACTCGCTGGACAGCGGCGCCCCGACGTCCCCCAGGCGTGGGGAAACTTTGGCGGAGGTGCTCCTACGATCGGCCGAGATACAGGCGGAAAACCCTAACCCTAGTCCCATTCTACCGTTGAAGCTAGGGTTTGCAGTCTTTCACCCTGTCAGCTCGCGGTAACCGCTGTAGCTTCGCCGTACCTGCCTGCAACTGCCTGAAACTTCCTGGACACCCGTGTCCCGGGATCGGCCAGGCTTGGGGAGAGTTTCATCGAGCTGCTCCCACCGGTGGCGGCGTGAAGGCGAGAACGGCTACCCCTACCCCCGTAATGGGAACCCTAGTGGCCTCGCTAACAGTCGCCGCGTGGCCATCCCTGCTCCGAACTGAATGAAACTCGCTGGACAGCGGCGCCCCAACGGCCTGCAGACGTGGGGAAAGTTTGGCGGAGATGCTCCCACGGCCGGCCGAGATACAAGCGGAAAACAGTAACCCTAGTCCCATTTTACCGTTGAAGCTAGGGTTTGCAGTCTTTCACCCTGTCAGCTCGCGGTAACCGCTGTAGCTTCGCCGTACCTGCCTGCAACTGCCTGAAACTTCCTGGAGACCCGTGTCCCGGTATCGGCCAGGCGTGGGCAGAGTTTCGTCGAGCTGCTCCTGCCGGTGGCCGAGTGAAGGCGAGAATCGCTACCCCTACCCCCGTAACCCTAACCCTAGTGGCCTCGCTAACAGTCGCCGCGTGGCCATCCCTGCTTCGAACTGAATGAAACTCGCTGGACAGCGGCGCCCCGACGTCCCCCAGGCGTGGGGAAACTTTGGCGGAGGTGCTCCTACGATCGGCCGAGATACAGGCGGAAAACCCTAACCCTAGTCCCATTCTACCGTTGAAGCTAGGGTTTGCAGTCTTTCACCCTGTCAGCTCGCGGTAACCGCTGTAGCTTCGCCGTACCTGCCTGCAACTGCCTGAAACTTCCTGGACACCCGTGTCCCGGTATCGGCCAGGCGTGGGCAGAGTTTCGCCGAGCTGCTCCTGCCGGTGGCCGAGTGAAGGCGAGAATCGCTACCTCCTACCCCCGTAACCCATAACCCTAGTGGCCATCGCTAACAGTCGCCGCGTGGCCATCCCTGCTCCGAACTGAATGAAACTCGCTGGACAGCGCGCCCCAACGGACTGCAGACGTGGGGAAAGTTTGGCGGAGATGCTCCCCCACGGCCGGGCCGAGATACAAGCGGAAAACAGTAACCCCTAGTCCCATTTTACCGTTGAAGCTAGGGTTTGCAGTCTTTCACCCTGTCAGCTCGCGGTAACCGCTGTAGCTTCGCCGTACCTGCCTGCAACTGCCTGAAACTTCTGGACGACCCGTGTCCGGATCGCCAGCTTGGGAGAGTTTCATCGAGCTGCTCCCACCGGTGGCGGCGTGAAGGCGAGAACGGCTAACCCTACCCCGTAATGGGAACCCTAGTGGCCTCCGCTAACAGTCGCCGACGTGGCCATCCCTGACTCCGAACTGAATGAAACTCGCTGGACAGCGCGCCCCAACGGGCCTAGCAGACGTGGGGAAAGTTTGGCGGAGATGCTCCCACGGCCGGCCGAGATACAAGCGGAAAACAGTAACCCTAGTCCCATTTACCGTTGAAGCTAGGGTTTGCAGTCTTTCACCCTGTCAGCTCGCGGTAACGCTGTAGCTTCGCCGTACCTGCCTGCAAACTGCCTGAAACTTCCTTGGACACCCGTGTCCCGGTATCTGGCCAGGCGTGGGCAGAGTTTCGTCGAGTGCTCCTAGCCGGTGGCCGAGTGAAGGCGAGAATCGCTACCCCTACCCCCGTAACCCTAACCCTAGTGGCCTCGCTAACAGTCGCCGCGTGGCCATCCCTGCTCCGAACTGAATGAAACTCGCTGGACAGCGGCGCCCCAACGGCCTGCAGACGTGTGGAAAAGTTTGGCGGAGATGCTCCCACGGCCGGCCGAGATACAAAGCGAAAACAGTAACCCTAGTCCCATTTTTACCGTTGAAGCTAGGGTTTGCAGTCCTTTCACCCTGTCAGCTCGCGGTAACCGCTGTAGCTTCGCCGTACCTGCCCTGCAACTGCCTGAAACTTCCTGGAGACCCGTGTCCGGTATCGGCCAGGCGTGGGCAGAGTTTCGTCGAGCTGCTCCTGCCGGTGGCCGAGTGAAGGCGAGAATCGCTACCCCTACCCCCGTAACCCTAACCCTAGTAGGCCTCGCTAACAGTCGCCGCGTGGCCATCCCTGCTCCGAACTGAATGAAACTCGCTGGACAGCGGCGCCCAACGGCCTGCAGACGTGTGGAAAGTTTGGCGGAGATGCTCCCTACGGCCGGCCGAGATACTAGCGGAAAACCCTAACCCTAGTCCCATTTTACCGTTGAAGCTAGGGTTTGCAGTCTTTCACCCTGTCAGCTCGCGGTAACCGCTGTAGCTTCGCCGTACCTGCCTGCAACTGCCTGAAACTTCCTGGAGACCCGTGTCCCGGTATCGGCCAGGCGTGGCAGAGTTTCGTCGAGCTGCTCCTGCCTGTGGCGGAGTGAAGGCGAGAATCGCTACCCCTACCCCCGTAACCCTAACCCTAGTGGCCTCGCTAACAGTCGCCGCGTGGCCATCCCTGCTTCGAACTGAATGAAACTCGCTGGACAGCGGCGCCCCAACGGCCTGCAGACGTGGGGAAAGTTTGGCGGAGATGCTCCTACGATCGGCGGAGTTATAACGGGAAAATGGCGAAAAAACCATAACCCTAGCTTCAACGGTAATCTGGGGCTAGGGTTAGCGTTTTCCGCCTAGTAAGTCGGCCGTCCGCGCACCCATCAAGCTGAAACTCGCTGGACACAGGCGCCCCTACGCCCTGCAGACGTCGTGGGGAAAGTTTGGCGGAGATGCTCCTACGATCGGCCGAGTATAAGCGGAAAACCGTAACCCTAGGTCGACGGACGGCATTGAGCGGCTGGCGAGCCGAAGCATGCGGTCTCGAAGGACTAGGGTTAGCGTTTTTCGCCAGTAAGACCGAACCCGTGCTCCCAGGGTCTAGAAGATAGGGACATAAAATGTTCGTCTCGACGAGCCCGTCTCGAACGAGGCCTGCGGCGAGCCGATCGGGGCAGCCGTTCGTGCGTGTCGGCAAATAAGGTGAAATTCTCACTCGCAAAATGACAGAGTCCGATGTTTAAGCGAATTTTAAGGCTGAGAGGTCGAAAAATGCCGCAGGAAATTTCAAATCGCTCAGTTCGACTCCGATCGTCTTCAAACTTTCAGAGATGATAGAGCATGGTCGATTCGCGGGGGGAAGTGTTTAGTTTGAGTGAATCGGTCCACCGGTTCTCGATCTGTGGTGTTTTTAAAAAGCCGTCTTTTGAGCGGCTGGCGAGCCGAAAAATCCGACTCGAAGGACTAAGGGTTAGCGTTTTTCGCCAGCAAGACCGAACCCGTGCTCCCAGGGTCTAGAAGATAGGGACATAAAATGTCCGTCTCGACGAGCCCGTTCGAACGAGGCCTGCGGCGAGCCGATCGGGGCAGCCGTTCGTGCGTGTCGGCAAATAAGGTGAAATTCTCACTCGCAAAATGACAGAGTCCGATGTTTTAAGCGAATTTTAAGGCTGAGAGGTCGAAAAAATGCCGCAGGAAATTTCCAAATCGGCTCAGTTCGACTCCGATCGTCTTCAAACTTTCAGAGATGATAGAGCATTGGTCGATTCGCGGGGGGAAGTGTTTAGTTTGAGTGAATCGGTCCAACCGGTTCTCCATCTGTGGTGTGTTTTTAAAAAGCCGTCTTTTTGAGCGGACGGCGTCCCGAAAAATGCGGCTCGGTCCATTGATTTTTTTGATCAAATTGGCCCGTGCGACCAGAACCCGTGCTCCCAGGGTCTAGAAGATAGGGACATAAAATGTCCGTTCTCGACGAGCCCGTTCGAACGAGGCCTGCGTCGAGCCGATCGGGGGCAGCCGTTTCGGGCGTGTCGGCAAATTAGGTGAAAAAACGGCTATGTCTTTCGGTTTTGACTGACATTTAAATGGACAGTGCTATATATAAGGTAGTGTGTTGCTCGGTGAAAAAGTGCGTACATTTGGTAGATCGATTTGAGCGAAAATCAAGCTATCGGCTCGCTGAAAATCACTGGCCGAGCTGAAATGAAGCGATGGGACGGCTGTTGGGGCGCCGTCGAACCCTCTGCCAGTGGCTTGGGGTGGTCGTCGGAGGGGTAGGCAGGCGAGCCGAAGGTAGTGCAATTCGGTAGATCGATTTTGAGTGAATTTCGAGCTATCGGCTCGCTGAAAATCACTGGCCGAGCTGAAAATTAATCCATGGGACGGCTGTTGGGGCGCCGTCGACCCTCTGGCAGTGGCTTGGGGGTGGATCGTCGGAGGGGTAGGCCGGCGAGCCGAAGTAGTGCAATTCGGTAGATCGATTTTGAAGTGAATTTCGAGCTCTATCGGCTCGCTGAAAATCACTGGCCGAGCTGAAATGAAGCGAGGGACCGCTGTTGGGGCGCCGTCGACCCGCTGGCAGTGGCTTGGGGTGGTCGTGTCGGAGGGGTAGGCAGGCGAGCGAAGGTAGTAGTTCGGTAGAAGTTGGTAGATCGATTTTGTAGCGAAAATCAAGCTATCGCTCGCTGAAAATCACTGGCCAGAGCTGAAATGAAGCGATGGGACGGCTGTTGTGGCGCCGTCGACCCTCTGCCAGTGGCTTGGGGTGTGTCGTCGGAGGGGTAGGCAGGCGAGCCGAAGGTAGTGCAAATTCGGTAGACGATTTTGAGTGAATTTCGAGCTTATCGGCTCGCTGAAAATCACTGGCCGAGCTGAAATTAAGCCATGGGACGCTGTTGGCTGGGCGCCGTCGACCCTCTGGCAGTGGCTTGGGGTGGTCGTCGGAGGGGTAGGCCGGTCGAGCCGAAGGTAGTGCAATTCGGTAGATCGATTTTGAGTGAATTTCGAGCTATCGGCTCGCTGAAATCACTGGCCGAGCTGAAATGAAGCGATGGGACCGCTGTTGGGGCGCCGTCGACCCGCTGGCAGTGGCTTGGGGTGGGGAGGTCGTCGGAGGGGGTAGGCAGGCGAGCCGAAGGTAGTAGTTCGGTAGAAGTTGGTAGTATGATCGATTTTTGAGCGAAAATCAAGCTATCGGCTCGCTGAAAATCACTGGCCGAGCTGAAATTAAGCGATGGGACGGCTGTTGGGGCGACCGTCGACCCTCTGCCAGTGGCTTGGGGTGGTCGTCGGAGGGGTAGGCAGGACGAGCCGAAGGTAGTGCAATTCGGTAGATCGATTTTGAGGTGAATTTCGAGCTATCGGCTCGCTGAAAATCACTGGCCGAGCTGAAATTAAGCCATGGGACGGCTGTTGGGGCGCCGTCGACCCTCTGGCAGTGGCTTGTGGTGGTCGTCGGAGGGGTAGGCCGGCGTAGCCGAAGGTAGTGCAATTCGGTAGATCGATTTTGAGTGAATTTCGAGCTATCGGCCTCGCTGAAAATCACTGGCCGAGCTGAAATGAAGCGATGGTACCGCTGTTGGGGCGCCGTCGACCGCTGGCAGTGGCTTGGGGTGGCGTCGGAGGGTAGGCAGGCGAGCCGAGAGCCCGAGCGAGGCAATGTAGTGCAATAAGGTAGTTGCAATTTTTGAGCGAATTTCAAGCTATCGGCTCGCTGAAAATCACATCCCGGAGCTGAAATTAAGCGGTTGGGGCTGCCGTCGACACCGCTGGCAGTGGCTTGGGTGGTCGTCGGAGGGTAGGCAGGTCAGGCAGCAGGCGAGCCGAGCCGAGCCGAAGGTAGTGCAATAAGGTAGTGCAATGTTGAGCGAATTTCACGCTATCGGCTCGCTGAAAATCACTCCCGGAGCTAGAAATTAAGCGGTTGGGGCGCCGTAGACCCGCCTGGGCAGTGGCTTGGGGTGGTCGTCGGAGGGGTAGGCAGGCAGGCAGGCAGAGGCGAGCCGAGCCGAGCCGAAGGTAGTGCAATAAGGTAGTGCAATATTGATGCGAATTTCAAGCTATCGGCTCGCTGAAAATCACTCCCGGAGCTGAAATTAAGCGGTTGGGGCGCCGTAGACCCGCTGGCAGTGGCTTAGGGGTGGTCGTCGGAGGGGTATAGGGCAGAGGCGAGGCAGGCGAGCCGAGCCGAGCCCGAAGGTTAGATGCAATAAGGTAGTGCAATTTGAGCGAATTTCAAGCTATCGGCTCGTCTGAATAATCACTCCCGGGAGCTGAAATTAAGCGGTTGGGTGCGCCGTCGAACCGCTGGCAGTGGCTTGGGGTGGTCGTCGGAGTAGGCAGAGCATGTCAGGCAGGCGAGCCGAGCCGAGCCGAAGCCGAAGGTAGTGCAATAAGGTAGTGCAATTTTGAGCGAATTTCAAGCTATCGGCTCGCTGAAAATCACTCCCGGAGCTGAAATTAAGCGGTTGGGGCGCCGTAGACCCGCTGGCTGTGGCTTGGGGTGGTCGTCGGAGGGGAAGGCAGGCAGGCAGGCAGGCAGGCAGGCGAGCCGAGCCGAGCCGAAGGTAGTGCAATAATGGTAGTGCAATTTTGAGCGAATTTCAAGCTATCGGCTCGCTGAAAATCACTCCCGGAGCTGAAATTAAGCGGTTGGGGCGCCGTAGACCCGCTGGCAGTGGCCTTGGGGTGGTCGTCGGAGGGGTAGGCAGCACAGGCAGGCAGGCGAGCCGAGCCGAGCGAAGGTAGTGCATATTAACGGTAGTGCAATTTTGAGCGAATTTCAAGCTATCGGCTCGCTGAAATCACTCCCGGAGCTGAAATTAAGCTGGTTGGGGCGCCGTAGACCCGCTGGCAG
>JAWPHD010021764.1:0-27225 GCA_037043455.1 Cyrtodaria siliqua
ATCATATATATTCTCACACATATATTCCGTTCTTTACACATATATATTCAGTCATTAAACATATATATTCTTTTCGTACACATATATATTCCGTTCTTACGCATATATTTTCAGTTCTTACGCCTATATATTCCGTTCTATACGCATAATAATTCAGTTCTTACACAATATATTCAGTTCTATACACATATATATTCAGTTCTTACACATATATATTCAGTTCTTACACATATATATTCAGATTCTTACACATATATATTCAGTTCTTACGCATATATATTCCGTTCTTACCCATATATATCTTCTTATACATATTCCGTTCCTTACACATATATATTCTCAGATTCTTACGCATATATATTCAGTTCTTACACATATATATTCAGTTCTTACACATACATATTCAGTTCTTACACATATATATTCAGTCATACACATATATATTCACTTCTTACACATATATATTCACAGTTCTTACACATATATATTCAGTCTTACACATATATATTCAGTTCTTAACCACATATATATTGCGTTCTTACACATATATATGCCGTTCTTCTACACATATATATTCAGTTCATTACACATATATATTCCGTTCTTACGCATATATTTTCAGTTCTTACGAATATATAATTCAGTTCTTACGCCATATATATTCAGTCTCTTACGCATAACTATTCAGTACTTACGCATATATATTTCAGTTCTTACGCATATATATTCAGTATTACACATATATATTCAGTTCTTACACATATATATTCAGTTCTTACACACATATATCAGTTCTTACACATATATATTCAGTTCTTACACATATATATTACATTCTTACACATATATATTCCGTTCTACACATATATATCTCGTTCTCTACACATATATATTCAGTCCTTACACATATATTATTCACTTCTTACACATATATATTCCGTTCTGTATATAGTAGTTCCGTTCTCTGACAAAATATATATTCCGTTCATTACACGTATATATTCCGTGTCTTAAACAAATATATTCCGTTCTTACACATATATATTCCGTTCTTACACATATTCGTCTCCGCAATATTCCGTTCTTCCGCATATATATTCAGTTTTTCGCATATATATTCAGTCTTTAAACGCATATATATTTCAGTTCTTACAGCATATATATTCAGTTCTTACACAATATATTACGTCTACACTTTTTCTTTTACGCATATATATTCCGTTCTTACACGTATATATTCCGATCTTACACAATATATTCCGTTTCTGACACATATATATACCGTTCTTACACATATATTCCGTTTCTTACGCATATATATTTCGTTCCTTCGCATATATATTCAGTTCTTACGCATATATATTCATTTCTCTACACATATATGTTCAGTTCTTACACAAATATATTCCGTTCTTACACGTACATATTTCGTTGTTACACATATATATTCCGTTTCTTACACATATATATCCGTACTTACACATATTTATTCAGTTCTTACACATATATATTCATTTTTTAACACATATATATTCCGTTTTTTACACATATATACACATATTCAGTTCTTACACATATATATTCAGTTCTTACGCATATATGGTCAGCTCTTACGAATATATATTCAGTTCTTACGCATATATATTCAGTTTTACGCATATATATTCAGTTCATTACACATATATATTCCGTTCTTACAGCATAAATATTCAGTTCTTGCGCATATATATTCATTCTTACACATATATATTCCGTTCTTACACGTATATATTTCGTTCTTACACGTATATATTCCGTTCTTACACATATATTTTCCGTTCTTACACATATATATTCTGTTCTTACACATATATATTCCGTTCTTTACACGTATATATTCTCTTCTTTACACATATATATTCCGTTCTGACACATATGTATTCCGTTCTTACACATATATTCCGTCTTAAGCATATATATTCCGTTCTTTCGTATATATATTCAGTTTTACGCATATATATTCAGTTCTTTACGCATTATATATTGAGTTTTTACACATATATAATCCGTTCTTACACATATATATTCAGTTCTTACGCATTTATAATCCGTTCTTACACATATATATTCCGTTCTTACGCTTATATATTCTTACACATATATTCCGTTCTTTACACATATATATTCAGTTCTTACACATATATATTCCGTTCTTACACATATTTATTCCGTTCATACGCATATATATTCAGTTTTTACGCATATATATTCCCGTTCTTACGCATATATATTCAGTTCTTACACATATATATCTTCAGTTCTTTACACATATATATTCAGTTCTTGACACATATATATTCCGTTCTTACACATATATATTCCGTTCTTAACACATATATTCCGCTCTTACACATATATATTCTGTTCTTAGACATATATATTCCGTTCTTACACGTATATATTTCCGTTCTTACACATATATATTCCGTTCTTACACATATTCATTTCCGTTCTTACACATATATTCCGTTCTTACGCATATATATTCCGTTTTTTTCGCATATATATTCAGTTCTTACGCATATAAATTCAGTCCCTTACACATATATTTTCAGTTCTTAACATATATATTCAGTTCTTACACATATATATTCAGTTCTTACACATATATATTCACTTCTTACACATATATATTCCGTTACTTACACATATATATTCCGTTCTTATACATATATAATCAGTTCTAAACGCATATATTGTCAGTTCTTACGCATATATATTCAGTTCTTACGCATATATATTAAGTTCTTACGCATATATATTCAGTTCTTACATATATATAATAAGTTCTTACGCATATATGTCAGCTCTTTACGCATATATATTCAGTTCTTACGCATATATATTCAGTTTTTACGCATTTATATTCAGTTCATACACATATATATTCCGTTATTACGCATA
Organism: Cyrtodaria siliqua; assembly: GCA_037043455.1. NCBI lineage: Eukaryota > Metazoa > Mollusca > Bivalvia > Adapedonta > Hiatellidae > Cyrtodaria > Cyrtodaria siliqua. Next base: position 2,944 of record JAWPHD010021764.1, read on the forward strand.
TATATTCAGCTTCTTACGCATATATATTCATTTCTTGCACTTATATATTCCGTTCTAACACGTATATATTTCCGTTCTTACACGTATATATTACGTTTTTACACATATATATTCCGTTCCCATACACATATATATTCTGTTCTTACACATATATATTCCGTTCTTACACGTATATATTCCGTTCTCTACACATATATATTCCGTTCTAACACATATGTATTCCGTTCTTTCACATATATTTTGTTCTTACGCATATATATTCAGTTCTTACGCATATATATATTCCGTTCTGACACATATATATTCAGTTCTTACGCATATTTCTCACACATATATTCCGTTCTTGCACATATATATTCAGTTTCTTACACATATATATTCCTTTTCGTACACATATATATTCGTTCTTACGCATAATATTTTCAGTTCTTACGCATATATATTTCCGTTCTTACGCATATATATTCCGTTTCTTATACATATATATTTCAGTTCTAACGCATATATTTTTCAGTTCTTACGCATATATATCAGTACTTACGCATATATATTCAGTTCTTACGCATATATATTCAGTTCTTCACATATATATATTCAGTTCTTACGCATATATGTTCAGCTCTTACGCATATATATTTCAGTTTCTTACGCATATATATTCAGTTTTACGCATTTCTATTCAGTACATACACATATATATTCCGTTCTTACGCATATATATTCAGTTCTTTACGCATATATATTCATTTCTTGCACTTACATATTCCGATTCTAACACGTATATATTCGTTCTTACACGTAATATATTACGTTTTTACACATATATATTCCGTTCCTACACATATATCTTCTGTTCTTACACATATATATTCCGTTCTTACACGTATATATTCCGTTCTTACACATATATATTCCGTTCTTACACATATGTAATTCCGTTCTTTCGCATATATATTTCCGTTCTTACGCATATATATTCTTCGTTCTTTCGCATATATATTCTGTTTTACGCATATATAATTCAGTTCTTACGCATATATATTCAGTTCTTACGCATATATATTCCGTTCTGACACATATATATTCAGTTCTTACGCATATATATTCTCACACATATATTCCGTTCTTACACATATATATTCAGTTCTTAAACATATATATTCCTTTCGTACACATATATATTCCGTTCTTACGCATATATTTTCAGTTCTTACGCATATATATTCCGTTCTTACGCATATTATATCAGTTCTACACATATATATTCAGTTCTTACACATATATATTCAGTTCTTACACATATAGTAATTCCGTTCTTACACATATATATTCCGTTCTTACACATATATATTCAGTTCTTACACATATATATTCCGTTCTTACACATATATATTCAGTTCTTACACATATATATTCAGTTCTTTACACATATATATTCCGTTCTTACACATATATATTCCGTTTCTTACACATATATATTCCGTTCTTACACATATATATTCAGTTCTTACACATATATATTCAGTTCTTACACATATATATTCAGTTCTTACGCATATATATTCCGTTCCTACCCATATATATTTCTTATACATATATTCCGTTCTCTTACACACATATATATTCAGTTCTTACGCATATATATTCAGTTCTAAACACATATATATTCAGTTCTTTACACATACATATTCAGTTCTTTACACATATATATTCAGTTCATACACATATATATTCACTTCTTACACATATATATTCAGTTCTTACACATATATATTCAGTTCTTACACATATAATATTCAGTTCTTACACATATATAATTGCGTTCTTACACATATATATGCCGTTCTTACACATATATATTCCGTTCATACACATATATATTCAGTTCTTACGCATATATTTTCAGTTCTTACGAATATATATTCAGTTCTTACGCATATATATTCAGTTCTTACGCATAACTATTCAGTTCTTACGCATATATATTCAGTTCTTACGCATATATATTCAGTTATTACACATATATATTTCAGTTCTTACACATATATATTCAGTTCTTACACATATATATTACATTCTTACACATATATATCCGTTCTTACACATATATATTCCGTTCTTACACATATATATTCAGTCCTTACACATATATATTCACTTCTTACACATATATATTCCGTTCTTATATATATTCCGTTCTTACACATATATATTACGTTCTTACACGTATATATTCCGTTCTTAAACAAATATATTCCGTCTTACACATATATATTCCGTTCTTACACATATATTCCGTTCTTCCGCATATATATTCCGTTCTTTCGCATATATATTCAGTTTTACGCATATATATTCAGTTCTTACGCATATATATTCAGTTTTTACACATATATATTCCGTTCTTTACACATATATATTCAGTTCTTACGCATATATATTCCGTTCTTACACGTATATATTCCGATCTTACACATATATATTCCGTTCTGACACATATATATACCCGTTCTTACACATATATTCCGTTCTTACATATATATTCAGTTCTTACGCATATATATTCAGTTTTTTACACATATATATTCCGTTCTTACACATATATATTCATTTCTTACGCATATATATTCCGTTCTTACACATATATATTCCGTCTTTACGCATATATATTCTTACACATATTTTCCGTTCTTACACATATATTCAGTTCTTACACATATATATTCCGTTCTTACACATATATATTCCGTTCATACGCATATATATTCAGTTCTTACGCATATATATTCCGTTCTTACGCATATATATTCAGTTCTTACACATATATATTCAGTTCTTACACATATATATTCAGTTCTTTACACATATATATTCCGTTTTTACAACAATAATATATTCCGTTCTTTACACATATATTCCGCTCTTACACATATATATTCTGTTCTTAGACATATATATTCCGTTCTTACACGTATATATTCCGTTCTTACGCATATATATTCCGTTTTTCGCATATATAATTCAGTTTTTACGCATATATATTCAGTTCTTACACATATATATTCAGTTCTTACACATATATATTCAGTTCTCTACACATATATATTCAGTTCTTACACATATATATTCACTTCTTACACATATATATTCCGTTCTTACACATATATATTCCGTACTTACACATATATATTCCGTTCTTATACATATATATTCCGTTATAACGCATAAATTTTCAGTTCTTACGCATATATATTTAGTTCTTACACATATATATATCAGTTCTTAAGCATATATATTCAGTTCTTTACATATATATTATACAGTTCTTACGCATATATGTTCAGCTCTTACGCATATATATATTCAGTTCTTACGCTATATATATTCAGTTTTACGCATATATATTCAGTTCATACACACTATATATTCCGTTCTTACGCATATATATTCAGTTCTTACGCATATATATTCATTACTTGCACTTATATATTCCGTTCTAACACGTATATATTCCGTTCTTGCACGTATATATTACGTTCTTAAAAATATATATTCCGTTCCTACACATATATATTCTGTTCTTACACATATATATTCCGTTCTTACAGGTATATATTCCGTTCTTACACATATATATTCCGTTCTTACATATATATTTCCGTTCTTTCACATATATTCTCGTTCTTACGCATATATATTTCGTTCTTTTGCATATATATGCAGTTTTAACGCATATATATTCAAGTTCTTACGCATATATATTCAGTTCTTACGCATATATATTCCGTTCTGACACATATATATTCAGTTCTTACACATATATATTCTCACACATATATTCCGTTCTTACACATATATATTCAGTTATTCCGTTCTTACACATATATATTCAGTTATTACACATATATATTCCTTTCTTACACATATATATTCCGTTCTTACGCATATATATTCCGTTCTTACACATGTATATTCCGTTCTTACACATATATATTCCGTTCTTACACATATATATTCAGTTCTTACACATATATATTCAGTTCTTACACATATATATTCAGTTCTTAAACATATATATTCCGTTCTTACACATATATATTCCGTTCTTACACATATATATTCCGTTCTTACACATATATATTCAGTTCTTACACATATATATTCAGTTCTTACACATATATATTCAGTTCTTAAGCATATATATTCCGTTCCTACCCATATATATTCTTATACATATATTCCGTTCTTACACATATATATTCCGTTCTTACACATATATATTCAGTTCTTACACATATATAATCCGTTCTTACGCATATATATTCAGTTCTTACGCATATATATTCCGTTCTAACGCATATATATTCAGTTCTTACGCATATATATTCAGTTCTTACCCATATATATTCAGTTCTTACACATATATATTCCGTTTTTACACATATTTATTCCGTTCTTACACATATATATTCCGTTCTTACACATATATATTCAGTTCTTACACATATATATTCAGTTCTTACCCATATATATTCAGTTCTTACCCATATATATTCAGTTCTTATGCATATATATTCCGTTCTAACACATATATATTCCGTTCTTACACATATATATTCTGTTCTTACGCATATATATTCATTTCTTACGCATATATATTCATTTCTTACACATATATGTTCAGTTCTTACGCATATATATTCAGTTTTACGCATATATATTCAGTTCTTAAGCATATATATTCAGTTCTTACACATATATATTCAGTTCTTACGCATATATATGCAGTTCTTACACATATATATTCAGTTCTTACACATATATATTCAGTTCTTACGCATATATATTCAGTTCTTACACATATATATTCAGTTCTTACGCATATATATTCAGTTCTTACACATATATATTCAGTTCTTACACATATATATTCAGTTCTTACACATATATATTCAGTTCTTACACATATATATTCAGTTCTTACACATATATATTCACTTCTTACACATATATATTCCGTTCTTACACATATATATTCCGTACTTACACATATATATTCCGTTCTTATACATATATATTCATTTCTAACGCATATATTTTCAGTTCTTACGCATATATATTCTGTTCTTACGCATATTTATTCAGTTCTTACGCATATATATTCAGTTCTTACACATATATATTCAGTTCTTACACATATATATTCAGTTCTTACACATATATATTCAGTTCTTACACATATATATTCAGTTCTTACACATATATATTCACTTCTTACACATATATATTCCGTTCTTACACATATATATTCCGTACTTACACATATATATTCCGTTCTTATACATATATATTCAGTTCTAACGCATAAATTTTCAGTTCTTACGCATATATATTTAGTTCTTACGCATATATATTCAGTTCTTAAGCATATATATTCAGTTCTTACATATATATATTCAGTTCTTACGCATATATGTTCAGCTCTTACGCATATATATTCAGTTCTTACGCATATATATTCAGTTTTACGCATATATATTCAGTTCATACACATATATATTCCGTTCTTACGCATATATATTCAGTTCTTACGCATATATATTCATTTCTTGCACTTATATATTCCGTTCTAACACGTATATATTCCGTTCTTGCACGTATATATTACGTTCTTAAAAATATATATTCCGTTCCTACACATATATATTCTGTTCTTACACATATATATTCCGTTCTTACACGTATATATTCCGTTCTTACACATATATATTCCGTTCTTACATATATATTCCGTTCTTTCACATATATTCCGTTCTTACGCATATATATTTCGTTCTTTTGCATATATATTCAGTTTTACGCATATATATTCAGTTCTTACGCATATATATTCAGTTCTTACGCATATATATTCCGTTCTGACACATATATATTCAGTTCTTACACATATATATTCTCACACATATATTCCGTTCTTACACATATATATTCAGTTATTACACATATATATTCCTTTCTTACACATATATATTCCGTTCTTACGCATATATATTCCGTTCTTACACATGTATATTCCGTTCTTACACATATATATTCCGTTCTTACACATATATATTCAGTTCTTACACATATATATTCAGTTCTTACACATATATATTCAGTTCTTAAACATATATATTCCGTTCTTACACATATATATTCCGTTCTTACACATATATATTCCGTTCTTACACATATATATTCAGTTCTTACACATATATATTCAGTTCTTACACATATATATTCAGTTCTTAAGCATATATATTCCGTTCCTACCCATATATATTCTTATACATATATTCCGTTCTTACACATATATATTCCGTTCTTACACATATATATTCAGTTCTTACACATATATAATCCGTTCTTACGCATATATATTCAGTTCTTACGCATATATATTCCGTTCTTACGCATATATATTCAGTTCTTACGCATATATATTCAGTTCTTACCCATATATATTCAGTTCTTACACATATATATTCCGTTTTTACACATATTTATTCAGTTCTTACACATATATATTCCGTTCTTACACATATATATATTCCGTTCTTACACATATGTATTCCGTTCTTTCGCATATATATTCCGTTCTTACGCATATATATTTCGTTCTTTCGCATATATATTCAGTTTTACGCATATATATTCAGTTCTTACGCATATATATTCAGTTCTTACGCATATATATTCCGTTCTGACACATATATATTCAGTTCTTACGCATATATATTCTCACACATATATTCCGTTCTTACACATATATATTCAGTTCTTAAACATATATATTCCTTTCGTACACATATATATTCCGTTCTTACGCATATATTTTCAGTTCTTACGCATATATATTCCGTTCTTACGCATATATATTCAGTTCTTACACATATATATTCAGTTCTTACACATATATATTCAGTTCTTACACATATATATTCCGTTCTTACACATATATATTCCGTTCTTACACATATATATTCAGTTCTTACACATATATATTCCGTTCTTACACATATATTCAGTTCTTACACATATATATTCAGTTCTTACACATATATATTCCGTTCTTACACATATATATTCCGTTCTTACACATATATATTCCGTTCTTACGCATATATATTAAGTTCTTACGCATATATATTCAGTTCTAACGCATATATATTCAGTTCTTACACATATATATTCAGTTCTTACACATATATATTCAGTTCTTACACATATATATTCAGTTCTTACACATATATATTCAGTTCTTACGCATAAATATTCAGTTCTTACGCATATATATTCAGTTCTTACACATATATATTCAGTTCTTACACATATATATTCAGTTCTTACACATATATATTCAGTTCTTACACATATATATTCAGTTCTTACACATATTTTACGTTCTTACACATATATATTCCGTTCTTGCACAATATATTCCGTTCTTACACATATATATTCCGTTCTTACACATATATATTCAGTCCTTACACATATATATTCACTTCTTACACATATATATTCCGTTCTTATATATATTCCGTTCTTACACATATATATTACGTTCTTACACGTATATATTCCGTTCTTAAACATATATATTCCGTTCTTACACATATATATTCCGTTCTTACACATATATTCCGTTCTTCCGCATATATATTCCGTTCTTTCGCATATATATTCAGTTTTAGGCATATATATTCAGTTCTTACGCATATATATTCAGTTTTTACACATATATATTCCGTTCTTACACATATATATTCAGTTCTTACGCATATATATTCCGTTCTTACGCATATATATTCTTACACATATATTCCGTTCTTACACATATATATTCCGTTCTTACACATATATATTCCGTTCTTACACATATATATTCCGTTCTTACGCATATATATTCAGTTCTAACGCATATATATTCAGTTTTTACGCATATATATTCCGTTCTTACACATATATATTCAGTTCTTACACGTATATATTCCGTTCTTACACATATATATTCCGTTCTTACACATATATTCCGTTCTTACGCATATATATTCCGCTCTTACACATATATATTCTGTTCTTACACATTAATATTCCGTTCTTACACGTATATATTCCTTTCTTACACATATATATTCCGTTCTTACACATATTTATTCCGTTCTTACACATATATTCCGTTCTTACGCATATATATTCTATTTTTTCGCATATATATTCAGTTCTTACGCATATATATTCAGTTCTTACACATATATATTCAGTTCTTACACATATATATTCAGTTCTTACACATATATATTCCGTTCTTTCACATATATATTCAGTTCTTACGCATATATATTCAGTTCTTACACATATATATTCAGTTCTTACACATATATATTCAGTTCTTACACATATATATTCTGTTCTTTCACATATATATTCAGTTCTTACGCATATATATTCAGTTCTTACACATATATATTCCGTTCTTACGCATATATATTCAGTTCTTACGCATATATATTCAGTTCTTACGCATATATATTCCGTTCTTACACATATATATTCAGTTCTTACACGTATATATGCCGTTCTTACACATATATATTCCGTTCTTACACATATTTATTCCGTTATTACACATATATTCCGTTCTTACGCATATATATTCCGCTCTTACACATATATATTCTGTTCTTACACATTTATATTCCGTTCTTACACGTATATATTCCTTTCTTACACATATATATTCCGTTCTTACACATATTTATTCCGTTCTTACACATATATTCCGTTCTTACGCATATATATTCCATTTTTTCGCATATATATTCAGTTCTGACGCATATATATTCAGTTCTTACACATATATATTCAGTTCTTATACATATATATTCAGTTCTTACACATATATATTCCGTTCTTTCACATATATATTCAGTTCTTACACATATATATTCCGTTCTTATACATATATATTACCCGTTCTTACACATATATATTCCGTTCTTACACATATATATTCCGTTCTTACACATATATATTTCGTTCTTACACATATATATTCAATTCTTACACATATATATATTCAGTTCTTACACATATATATTCAGTTCTTACGCATATATATTCCGTTCCTACCCATATATATTCTTAAACATATATTCCGTTCTTACAAATATATATTCAGTTCTTACACATATATATTCCGTTCTTACACATATATAATCCATTCTTACGCATATATATTCAGTTCTTATGCATATATATTTCGTTCTTACGCATATATATTCAGTTCTTACGCATATATATTAAGTTCTTACGCATATATATTCAGTTCTTACGCATATATATTCAGTTCTTACACATATATATTCAGTTCTTACACATATATATTCAGTTCTTACACATATATATTCAGTTCTTACGCATAAATATTCAGTTCTGACGCATATATATTCAGTTCTTACACATATATATTCAGTTCTTACACATATATATTCAGTTCTTACACATATATATTCAGTTCTTACACATATATATTCAGTTCTTACACATATTTTACGTTCTTACACATATATATTCCGTTCTTGCACAATATATTCCGTTCTTACACATATATATTCCGTTCTTACACATATATATTCAGTCCTTACACATATATATTCACTTCTTACACATATATATTCCGTTCTTATATATATTCCGTTCTTACACATATATATTACGTTCTTACACGTATATATTCCGTTCTTAAACATATATATTCCGTTCTTACACATATATATTCCGTTCTTACACATATAATCCCTTCTTCCGCATATATATTCCGTTCTTTCGCATATATATTCAGTTTTACGCATATATATTCAGTTCTTACGCATATATATTCAGTTCTTACGCATATATATTCCGTTCTTACGCATATATATTCTTACACATATATTCCGTTCTTACACATATATATTCCGTTCTTACACATATATATTCCGTTCTTACACATATATATTCCGTTCTTACGCATATATATTCAGTTCTAACGCATATATATTCAGTTTTTACGCATATATATTCCGTTCTTACACATATATATTCAGTTCTTACACGTATATATTCAGTTCTAACGCATATATATTCAGTTTTTACGCATAAATATTCCGTTCTTACGCATATATATTCCGCTCTTACACATATATATTCTGTTCTTACACATTAATATTCCGTTCTTACACGTATATATTCCTTTCTTACACATATATATTCCGTTCTTACACATATTTATTCCGTTCTTACACATATATTCCGTTCTTACGCATATATATTCCATTTTTTCGCATATATATTCAGTTCTTACGCATATATATTCAGTTCTTACACATATATATTCAGTTCTTACACATATATATTCAGTTCTTACACATATATATTCCGTTCTTTCACATATATATTCAGTTCTTACACATATATATTCCGTTCTTATACATATATATTCCGTTCTTACACATATATATTCCGTTCTTACACATATATATTCCGTTCTTACACATATATATTTCGTTCTTACACATATATATTCAGTTCTTACACATATATATATTCAGTTCTTACACATATATATTCAGTTCTTACGCATATATATTCCGTTCCTACCCATATATATTCTTAAACATATATTCCGTTCTTACAAATATATATTCAGTTCTTACACATATATATTCCGTTCTTACACATATATTATCCATTCTTACGCATATATATTCAGTTCTTATGCATATATATTTCGTTCTTAAGCATATATATTCAGTTCTTACGCATATATATTCAGTTCTTACGCATATATATTCAGTTCTTACACATATATATTCCGTTCTTACACATATATATTCAGTTCTTACACATATATATTCAATTTTTACACATATATATTCGTTCTTACAAATATATATCCCGTTCTTACACGTACTTATTCCGTTCTTACACATATATACTCCGTTCTTACATATATATATTCCGTTCTTACGCATATATATTCAATTCTTACGCATATATATTCAGTTCTTACACATATAAATTCTGTTCTTACAGATATATATTCTGTTCTTACGCATATATATTCAGTTCTTACGCATATATATTCAGTTCTTACGCATATATATTCATATCTTACACATATATGTTCAGTTCTTATGCATATATATTCCATTCTTATACATATATATTCAGTTCTTACAAATATATATTCAGTTCTTACACATATATATTCAGTTCTTACACATATATATTCAGTTCTTACACATATATATTCAGTTCTTACGCATATATATTCCGTTCTTACACATATATATTCCGTTCTTACACATATATATTCCGTTCTTACGCATATATAGTCAGTTCTTACGCATATATATTCATTTCTTACACATATATGTACAGTTCTTACGCGTATATATTCAGTTTTACGCATATATATTCAGTTCTTACGCATATATATTCAGTTCTTACACATATATATTCAGTTCTTACACATATATATTCAGTTCTTACACATACATATTCAGTTCTTACACATATATATTCAGTTCATACACATATATATTCAGTTCTTACACATATATATTCAGTTCTTACACATATATATTCAGTTCTTTCACATATACATTCAGTTCTTACACATATATATTCAGTTCTTACACATATATATTCAGTTCTTACACATATATATTCAGTGCTTACACATATATATTCCGTTCTTACACATATTTATTCCGTTCTTACACATATATATTCCGTTTTTACACATATATATTCAGTTCTTACACATATATATTCAATTCTTACACATTTATATTCGTTCTTACAAATATATATCCCGTTCTTACACGTACTTATTCCGTTCTTACACATATATACTCCGTTCTTACACATATATATTCCATTCTTACACATATATATTCCGTTCTTACGCATATATATTCAGTTCTTACGCATATATATTCATTTCTTACACATATATGTTCAGTTCTTACACGTATATATTCAATTTTACGCATAAATATTCAGTTCTTATGCATATATATTCAGTTCTTATCAATATATATATTCAGTTTTTACACATATATATTCAGTTCTTACACATACATATTCAGTTCTTACACATATATATTCAGTTCATACACATATATTCAGTTCTTACACATATATATTCAGTTCTTACACATATATATTCAGTTCTTACACATATATATTCAGTACTTACACATATATATTCAGGCCTTACACATATATATTCCGTTCTTACACATATATATGCCGTTCTTACACATATATATTCCGTTCTTACACATATATATTACGTTCTTACACGTATATATTCAGTTCTTACACATATATATTCCGTTCTTACGCATATATATTCCGTTCTTACGCATATATATTCAGTCCTTACGCATATATATTCAGTTCTTACAGATATATATTCCGTTCTTACACATATATATTCCGTTCTTACGCATATATATTCCGTTCTTACGCATATATATTACGTTCTTACACATATATATTCCGTTCTTACACATATATATTCCGTTCTTACACATATATATTCCGTTCTTACACATATATATTCAGTTCTTACACATATATATTCACTTCTTACACATATATATTCCGTTCTTACACATATATATTCCGTTCTTACACATATATATTACGTTTCTTACACGTATATATTCCGTTCTTACACATTATATTCCGTTCTTACGAATATATATTCCGTTCTTACGCATATATATTCAGTCCTTACGCATATATATTCAGTTCTTACAGATATATATTCAGTTCTTAAGCATATATATTCAGTTCTTACGCATATAAATTCAGTTCTTACGCATATATATTCATTTCTTACACATATATGTTCAGTTCTTGCACATATATATTCCGGTCTTACACATACATATTCCGTTCTTACACATATATATTCCGTTCTTACACATATATATTCCGTACTTACACATATATATTCAGTTCTTACACATATATATTCACTTCTTACACATATATATTCAGTTCTTACACATATATATTCAGTTCTTACACATATATATTCAGTTTTTACACATAAATATTCCGTTCTTACACATAAATATGCCGTTCTTACACATATATATTCCGTTCTTACACATATATATTCCGTTCTTACGCATTTATATTCAGTTCTTACGCATATATATTCAGTTCTTACGCATATATATTCCATTCTTACACATATATATTCAGTTCTTACACGTATATATTCCGTTCTTACACATATATATTCCGTTCTTACACATATTTATTCAGTTCTTACGCATATATATTCAGTTCTTACGCATATATATTCCATTCTTACACATATATATTCAGTTCTTACACGTATATATTCCGTTCTTACACATATATATTCCGTTCTTACACATATTTATTCCGTTCTTACACATATATTCCGTTCTTACGCATATATATTCCGCTCTTACACATATATATTCTGTTCTTACACATTTATATTCCGTTCTTACACGTATATATTCCTTTCTTACACATATATATTCCGTTCTTACACATATTTATTCCGTTCTTACACATATATTCCGTTCTTACGCATATATATTCCATTTTTTCGCATATATATTCAGTTCTTACGCATATATATTCAGTTCTTACACATATATATTCAGTTCTTACACATATATATTCAGTTCTTACACATATATATTTCGTTCTTTCACATATATATTCAGTTCTTACACATATATATTCCGTTCTTATACATATATATTCCATTCTTACACATATATATTCCGTTCTTACACATATATATTCCGTTCTTACACATATATATTTCGTTCTTACACATATATATTCAGTTCTTACACATATATATATTCAGTTCTTACACATATATATTCAGTTCTTACGCATATATATTCCGTTCCTACCCATATATATTCTTAAACATATATTTCGTTCTTACGCATATATATTCAGTTCTTACGCATATATATTCAGTTCTTACGCATATATATTCAGTTCTTACGCATATATATTCAGTTCTTACACATATATATTCAGTTCTTACACATATATATTCCGTTCTTACACATATTTATTCCGTTCTTACACATATATATTCCGTTCTTACACATATATATTCAGTTCTTACACATATATATTCAATACTTACACATATATATTCGTTCTTACAAATATATATCCCGTTCTTACACGTACTTATTCCGTTCTTACACATATATACTCCGTTCTTACATATATATATTCCGTTCTTACGCATATATATTCAGTTCTTACGCATATATATTCTGTTCTTACGCATATATATTCAGTTCTTACGCATATATATTCATATCTTACACATATATGTTCAGTTCTTATGCATATATATTCCATTCTTATACATAAATATTCCGTTCTTACACATAAATATGCCGTTCTTACACATATATATTCCGTTCTTACACATATATATTCCGTTCTTACGCATTTATATTCAGTTCTTACGCATATATATTCCGTTCTTACACATATATATTCCGTTCTTACACATATATATTCCGTTCTTACGCATATATATTCATTTCTTACGCATATATATTCATTTCTTACACATATATGTACAGTTCTTACGCGTATATATTCAGTTTTACGTATATATATTCAGTTCTTACGCATATATATTCAGTTCTAACACATATATATTCAGTTCTTACACATATATATTCAGTTCTTACACATACATATTCAGTTCTTACACATATATATTATGTTCATACACATATATATTCAGTTCTTACACATATATATTCAGTTCTTACACATATATATTCAGTTCTTTCACATATATATTCAGTTCTTACACATATATATTCAGTTCTTACACATATATATTCAGTTCTTACACATATATATTCAGTGCTTACACATATATATTCCGTTCTTACACATATTTATTCCGTTCTTACACATATATATTCCGTTTTTACACATATATATTCAGTTCTTAAACATATATATTCAATTCTTACACATATATATTCGTTCTTACAAATACATATCCCGTTCTTACACGTACTTATTCCGTTCTTACACATATATACTCCGTTCTTACACATATATATTCCATTCTTACACATATATATTCCGTTCTTACGCATATATATTCAGTTCTTACGCATATATATTCATTTCTTACACATATATGTTCAGTTCTTACACGTATATATTCAATTTTCAGCATAAATATTCAGTTCTTATGCATATATATTCAGTTCTTACACATATATATTCAGTTCTTACACATATATATTCAGTTCTTACACATACATATTCAGTTCTTACACATATATATTCAGTTCATACACATATATATTCAGTTCTTACACATATATATTCAGTTCTTACACATATATATTCAGTTCTTACACATATATATTCAGTACTTACACATATATTCAGTTCTTACACATATATATTCCGTTCTTATACATATATATGCCGTTCTTACACATATATATTCCGTTCTTACACATATATATTACGTTCTTACACGTATATATTCAGTTCTTACACATATATATTCCGTTCTTACGCATATATATTCCGTTCTTACGCATATATATTCAGTTCTTACGCATATATATTCAGTTTTACAGATATATATTCCGTTCTTACACATATATATTCCGTTCTTACGCATATATATTCCGTTCTTACGCATATATATTCAGTTCTTACACATATATATTACGTTCTTACACATATATATTCCGTTCTTACACATATATATTCCGTTCTTACACATATATATTCCGTTCTTACACATATATATTCAGTTCTTACACATATATATTCACTTCTTACACATATATATTCCGTTCTTACACATATATTCCGTTCTTACACATATATATTACGTTCTTACACGTATATATTCCTTTCTTACACATATATATTCCGTTCTTACGCATATATATTCCGTTCTTACGCATATATATTCAGTCCTTACGCATATATATTCAGTTCTTACAGATATATATTCAGTTCTTAAGCATATATATTCAGTTCTTACGCATATATATTCAGTTCTTACGCATATATATTCATTTCTTACACATATATGTTCAGTTCTTGCACATATATATTCCGGTCTTACACGTACATATTGCGTTCTTACACATATATATTCCGTTCTTACACATATATATTCCGTACTTACACATATATATTCAGTTCTTACACATATATATTCACTTCTTACACATATATATTCAGTTCTTACACATATATATTCAGTTCTTACACATATATATTTAGTTTTTACACATAAATATTCCGTTCTTACACATAAATATGCCGTTCTTACACATATATATTCCGTTCTTACACATATATATTCCGCTCTTACGCATATATATTCAGTTCTTACGCATATATATTCAGTTCTTACGCATATATATTCCGTTCTTACACATATATATTCAGTTCTTACACGTATATATTCCGTTCTTACACATATATATTCCGTTCTTACACATATTTATTCCGTTCTTACACATATATTCAGTTCTTACGCATATATATTCCGCTCTTACAAATATATATTCTGTTCTTACACATTTATATTCCGTTCTTACACGTATATATTCCTTTCTTACACATATATATTCAGTTCTTACACATATTTATTCCGTTCTTACACATATATTCCGTTCTTACGCATATATATTCCATTTTTTCGCATATATATTCAATTCTTAAGCATATATATTCAGTTCTTACACATATATATTCAGTTCTTACACATATATATTCAGTTCTTACACATACATATTCAGTTCTTACACATATATATTATGTTCATACACATATTTATTCAGTTCTTACACATATATATTCAGTTCTTACACATATATATTCAGTTCTTTCACATATATATTCAGTTCTTACACATATATATTCAGTTCTTACACATATATATTCAGTTCTTACACATATATATTCAGTGCTTACACATATATATTCCGTTCTTACACATATTTATTCCGTTCTTACACATATATATTCCGTTTTTACACATATATATTCAGTTCTTAAACATATATATTCAATTCTTACACATATATATTCGTTCTTACAAATACATATCCCGTTCTTACACGTACTTATTCCGTTCTTACACATATATACTCCGTTCTTACACATATATATTCCATTCTTACACATATATATTCCGTTCTTACGCATATATATTCAGTTCTTACGCATATATATTCATTTCTTACACATATATGTTCAGTTCTTACACGTATATATTCAATTTTCAGCATAAATATTCAGTTCTTATGCATATATATTCAGTTCTTACACATATATATTCAGTTCTTACACATATATATTCAGTTCTTACACATACATATTCAGTTCTTACACATATATATTCAGTTCATACACATATATATTCAGTTCTTACACATATATATTCAGTTCTTACACATATATATTCAGTTCTTACACATATATATTCAGTACTTACACATATATTCAGTTCTTACACATATATATTCCGTTCTTATACATATATGTGCCGTTCTTACACATATATATTCCGTTCTTACACATATATATTACGTTCTTACACGTATATATTCAGTTCTTACACATATATATTCCGTTCTTACGCATATATATTCCGTTCTTACGCATATATATTCAGTTCTTACGCATATATATTCAGTTTTACAGATATATATTCCGTTCTTACACATATATATTCCGTTCTTACGCATATATATTCCGTTCTTACGCATATATATTCAGTTCTTACACATATATATTACGTTCTTACACATATATATTCCGTTCTTACACATATATATTCCGTTCTTACACATATATATTCCGTTCTTACACATATATATTCAGTTCTTACACATATATATTCACTTCTTACACATATATATTCCGTTCTTACACATATATTCCGTTCTTACACATATATATTACGTTCTTACACGTATATATTCCTTTCTTACACATATATATTCCGTTCTTACGCATATATATTCCGTTCTTACGCATATATATTCAGTCCTTACGCATATATATTCAGTTCTTACAGATATATATTCAGTTCTTAAGCATATATATTCAGTTCTTACGCATATATATTCAGTTCTTACGCATATATATTCATTTCTTACACATATATGTTCAGTTCTTGCACATATATATTCCGGTCTTACACGTACATATTGCGTTCTTACACATATATATTCCGTTCTTACACATATATATTCCGTACTTACACATATATATTCAGTTCTTACACATATATATTCACTTCTTACACATATATATTCAGTTCTTACACATATATATTCAGTTCTTACACATATATATTTAGTTTTTACACATAAATATTCCGTTCTTACACATAAATATGCCGTTCTTACACATATATATTCCGTTCTTACACATATATATACCGTTCTTACGCATATATATTCAGTTCTTACGCATATATATTCAGTTCTTACGCAAATATATTCCGTTCTTACACATATATATTCAGTTCTTACACGTATATATTCCGTTCTTACACATATATATTCCGTTCTTACACATATTTATTCCGTTCTTACACATATATTCCGTTCTTACGCATATATATTCCGCTCTTACACATATATATTCTGTTCTTACACATTTATATTCCGTTCTTACACGTATATATTCCTTTCTTACACATATATATTCCGTTCTTACACATATTTATTCCGTTCTTACACATATATTCCATTCTTACGCATATATATTCCATTTTTTCGCATATATATTCAGTTCTTACGCATATATATTCAGTTCTTACACATATATATTCAGTTCTTACACATATATATTCAGTTCTTACACATATATATACCGTTCTTTCACATATATATTCAGTTCTTACATATATATATTCCGTTCTTATACATATATATTCCGTTCTTACACATATATATTCCGTTCTTACACATATATATTCCGTTCTTACACATATATATTTCGTTCCTACACATATATATTCAGTTCTTACACATATATATATTCAGTTCTTACACATATATATTCAGTTCTTACGCATATATATTCCGTTCCTACCCATATATATTCTTAAACATATATTCCGTTCTTACACATATATATTCAGTTCTTACACATATATATTCCGTTCTTACACATATATAATCCATTCTTACGCATATATATTCAGTTCCTATGCATATATATTCCGTTCTTACGCATATATATTCAGTTCCTACGCATATATATTCAGTTCTTACGCATATATATTCAGTTCTTACGCATATATATTCAGTTCTTACACATATATATTCAGTTCTTACACATATATATTCAGTTCTTACACATATATATTCAGTTCTTACACATATATATTCCGTTATTACACATATTTATTCCGTTCTTACACATATATATTCCGTTCTTACACATATATATTCAGTTCTTACACATATATATTCAATTCTTACACATATATATTCGTTCTTACAAATATATATCCCTATCTTACACGTACTTATTCCGTTCTTACACATATATACTCCGTTCTTACATATATATATTCCGTACTTACGCATATATATTCAGTTCTTACGCATATATATTCAGTTCTTACACATATAAATTCAGTTCTTACAGATATATATTCAGTTCTTACGCATATATATTCAGTTCTTACGCATATATATTCAGTTCTTACGCATATATATTCATATATTACACATATATGTTCAGTTCTTATGCATATATATTCCATTCTTATACATATATATTCAGTTCTTACAAATATATATTCAGTTCTTACACATATATATTCAGTTCTTACACATATATATTCAGTTCTTACGCATATATATTCCGTTCTTACACATATATATTCCGTTCTTACACATATATATTCCGTTCTTACGCATATATATTCAGTTCTTACACATATATATTCATTTCTTACACATATATGTACAGTTCTTACGCGTATATATTCAGTTTTACGCATATATATTCAGTTCTTATGCATATATATTCAGTTCTTACACATATATATTCAGTGCTTACACATATATATTCAGTTCTTGCACATACATATTCAGTTCTTACACATATATATTCAGTTCATACACATATATATTCAGTTCTTACACATATATATTCAGTTCTTACACATATATATTCAGTGCTTACACATATATATTCCGTTCTTACACATACTTATTCCGTTCTTACACATATATATTCAGTTCTTACACATATATATTCAGTGCTTACACATATATATTCCGTTCTTACACATACTTATTCCGTTCTTACACATATATATTCCGTTTTTACACATATATATTCAGTTCTTACACATATATATTCAGTTCTTACACATATATATTCAGTTCTTACACATATATATTCAGTGCTAACACATATATATTCCGTTCTTACACATACTTATTCCGTTCTTACACATATATATTCCGTTTTTACACATATATATTCAGTTCTTACACATATATATTCAATTCTTACACATATATATTCGTTCTTACAAATATATATCCCGTTCTTACACGTACTTATTCCGTTCTTACACATATATACTCCGTTATTACACATATATATTCCATTCTGACACATATATATTCCGTTCTTACGCATATATATTCAGTTCTTACGCATATATATTCATTTCTTACACATATATGTTCCGTTCTTACACGTATATATTCAATTTTACGCATAACTATTCAGTTCTTATGCATATATATTCAGTTCTTACACATATATATTCAGTTCTTACACATATATATTCAGTTCTTACACATACATATTCAGTTCTTACACATATATATTCAGTTCATACACATATATATTCAGTTCTTACACATATATATTCAGTTCTCACACATATATATTCAGTTCTTACACATATATATTCAGTACTTACACATATATATTCAGTTCTTACACATATATATTCCGTTCTTACACATATATATGCCGTTCTTACACATATATATTCCGTTCTTACACATATATATTACGTTCTTACACGTATATATTCAGTTCTTACACATATATATTCCGTTCTTACGCATATATATTCCGTTCTTACGCATATATATTCAGTTCTTACGCATATATATTCAGTTCTTACAGATATATATTCCGTTCTTACACATATATATTCCGTTCTTACGCATATATATTCCGTTCTTACGCATATATATTCAGTTCTTACACATATATATTACGTTCTTACACATATATATTCCGTTCTTACACATATACATTCACTTCTTACACATATATATTCAGTTCTTACACATATATATTCCGTTCTTACACATATATATTACGTTCTTACACGTATATATTCCGTTCTTACACATATATATTCCGTTCTTACGCATATATATTCCGTTCTTACGCATATATATTCAGTCCTTACGCATATATATTCAGTTCTTACAGATATATATTCAGTTCTTAAGCATATATATTCAGTTCTTACGCATATAAATTCATTTCTTACGCATATATATTCATTTCTTATACATATATGTTCAGTTCTTGCACATATATATTCCGGTCTTACACGTACATATTCCGTTCTTACACATATATATTCCGTTCTTACACATATATATTCCGTACTTACACATATATATTCAGTTCTTACACATATATATTCACGTCTTACACATATATATTCAGTTCTTACACATATATATTCAGTTCTTACACATATATATTCAGTTCTTTCACATAAATATTCCGTTCTTACACATAAATATGCCGTTCTTACACATATATATTCCGTTCTTACACATATATATTCAGTACTTACGCATATATTTTCAGTTCTTACGCATATATATTTAGTTCTTACGCATTTACGCATATATATTCAGTTCTTACGCATATATATTTAGTTCTTACGCATATATATTCCGTTCTGACGCATATATATTCAGTTCTTACACATATATATTCCGTTCTTACGCATATATATTCCGTTCTTACGCATATATATTCAGTTCTTACGCATATATATTCAGTTCTTACAGTTATATATTCAGTTCTTAAACATATATATTCAGTTCTTACGCATATATATTCAGTTCGTACGCATATATATTTATTTCTTACACATATATGTTCAGTTCTTACACAAATATATTCAGTTCTTCCACGTACGAATTCCGTTGTTACACATATATATTCAGTTCTTACGCATATATGTTCAGCTCTTACGAATATATATTCAGTTCTTACGCATATATATTCAGTTCTTACGCATATATGTTCAGCTCTTACGAATATATATTCAGTGCTAACACATATATATTCCGTTCTTACACATACTTATTCCGTTCTTACACATATATATTCCGTTTTTACACATATATATTCAGTTCTTACACATATATATTCAATTCTTACACATATATATTCGTTCTTACAAATATATATCCCGTTCTTACACGTACTTATTCCGTTCTTACACATATATACTCCGTTATTACACATATATATTCCATTCTGACACATATATATTCCGTTCTTACGCATATATATTCAGTTCTTACGCATATATATTCATTTCTTACACATATATGTTCCGTTCTTACACGTATATATTCAATTTTACGCATAACTATTCAGTTCTTATGCATATATATTCAGTTCTTACACATATATATTCAGTTCTTACACATATATATTCAGTTCTTACACATACATATTCAGTTCTTACACATATATATTCAGTTCATACACATATATATTCAGTTCTTACACATATATATTCAGTTCTCACACATATATATTCAGTTCTTACACATATATATTCAGTACTTACACATATATATTCAGTTCTTACACATATATATTCCGTTCTTACACATATATATGCCGTTCTTACACATATATATTCCGTTCTTACACATATATATTACGTTCTTACACGTATATATTCAGTTCTTACACATATATATTCCGTTCTTACGCATATATATTCCGTTCTTACGCATATATATTCAGTTCTTACGCATATATATTCAGTTCTTACAGATATATATTCCGTTCTTACACATATATATTCCGTTCTTACGCATATATATTCCGTTCTTACGCATATATATTCAGTTCTTACACATATATATTACGTTCTTACACATATATATTCCGTTCTTACACATATACATTCACTTCTTACACATATATATTCAGTTCTTACACATATATATTCCGTTCTTACACATATATATTACGTTCTTACACGTATATATTCCGTTCTTACACATATATATTCCGTTCTTACGCATATATATTCCGTTCTTACGCATATATATTCAGTCCTTACGCATATATATTCAGTTCTTACAGATATATATTCAGTTCTTAAGCATATATATTCAGTTCTTACGCATATAAATTCATTTCTTACGCATATATATTCATTTCTTTATACATATATGTTCAGTTCTTGCACATATATATTCCGGTCTTACACGTACATATTCCGTTCTTACACATATATATTCCGTTCTTATACATATATATTCCGTACTTACACATATATATTCAGTTCTTACACATATATATTCACGTCTTACACATATATATTCAGTTCTTACACATATATATTCAGTTCTTACACATATATATTCAGTTCTTTCACATAAATATTCCGTTCTTACACATAAATATGCCGTTCTTACACATATATATTCCGTTCTTACACATATATATTCAGTACTTACGCATATATTTTCAGTTCTTACGCATATATATTTAGTTCTTACGCATTTACGCATATATATTCAGTTCTTACGCATATATATTTAGTTCTTACGCATATATATTCCGTTCTGACGCATATATATTCAGTTCTTACACATATATATTCCGTTCTTACGCATATATATTCCGTTCTTACGCATATATATTCAGTTCTTACGCATATATATTCAGTTCTTACAGTTATATATTCAGTTCTTAAACATATATATTCAGTTCTTACGCATATATATTCAGTTCGTACGCATATATATTTATTTCTTACACATATATGTTCAGTTCTTACACAAATATATTCAGTTCTTCCACGTACGAATTCCGTTGTTACACATA
>JAWPHD010021765.1:0-27225 GCA_037043455.1 Cyrtodaria siliqua
TGAATATATATGTGTAAGAACTGAATATATGCATAAGAACAGAATATATGCGTAAGAACTGAATATATGCGTAAGAACGGAATATATATGCGTAAGAACTGAATATATATGTGTAAGAACTGAATATATATGCGTAATAACGGAATATATATATGTAAGAACTGAATATATATGTATAAGAACTGAATATATATGTGTAAGAACTGAATATATATGTGTAAGAACTGAATATATGCATAAGAACGGAATATATGCGTAAGAACTGAATATATATGTGTAAGAACTGAATATATATGTGTTAGAACTGAATATATATGTGTAAGAACTGAATATATATGTGTAAGAACTGAATATATATGTGTAAGAGCTAAATATATATGCGTAAGAACTGAATATATGCGTAAGAACTGAATATCTGCGTAAGAACTGAATATATGCGTAAGAACTGAATATATATGTGTAAGAACTAAATATATTTGTGTAAGAACTGAATATATATGTGTAAGAGCTGAATATATATGTGTAAGAACTGAATATATATGCGTAAGAACTGAATATATATGCGTAAGATCGGAATATATGTGTAAGAACTGAACATATGCGTAAAAACTGAATATATATGTGTAAGAACTGAATATATATGTGTAAGAACTGCATATATATGTCTAAGAACTGAATATATATGCGCAAGAACGGTATATATATGTGTAAGAACTGAATATATATGTATAAGAACTGAATATATATGTGTAAGAACTGAATATATATGTGTAAGAACTGCATATATATGTGTAAGAACTGAATATATATGCGTAAGAACTGAATATATATGTGTAATAACTGAATATATATGTATAAGAACTGAATATATATGTGTAAGAACGGAATATATATGTGTAAGAACTGAATATATATGTGTAAGAACTGAATATATATGTTTAAGAACTGAATATATATGTGTAAGAACTGAATATATATGTGTATGAACTGAATATATATGTGTAAGAGCTAAATATATATGTGTAAGAACTGAATATATATTCGTAAGAACTGAATATATATGCGTAAGATCGGAATATATGTGTAAGAACTGGACATATATGCGTAAGAACTGAATATATATGTGTAAGAACTGAATATATTTGTGTAAGAACTGCATATATATGTGTAAGAATTGAATATATATGCGTAAGAACGGAATAGATATGTGTAAGAACTGAATTTATATGCTTAAGAACGGAATATATATGCGTAAGAACTGAATATATATGTGTAAGAACTGAATATACATGTGTAAAAACTGAATATATATATGTTAGAACGGAATATATATGTGTAAGAACTACATATATATGTGTAAGAACTGAATATATATTGGTAAGAGCTAAATATATATGTGTAAGAACTGAATATATATGCGTAAGAACTGAATATATATGCGTAAGATCGGAATATATGTGTAAGAACTGGACATATATGCGTAAGAATTGAATATATATGGGTAAGAACTGAATATATATGTAAGAACTGAATATATGCGTAAAAACTGAATATATATGTGTAAGAACTGAATATATTTTTGTAAGAACTGCATATATATGTGTAAGAATTGAATATATATGCGTAAGAACGGAATATATATGTGTAAGAACTGAATATATATGTGTAAGAGCTGAATATATATGTGTTAGAACGGAATATATATGCGTAAGAACGGAATATATATGCGTAAGAACGGAATATATATGTGTAAGAACTGAATATATATGTATAAGAACTGAATGTATATGTGTAAGAACTGAATATATATGTGTAAGAACGGAATACATATGTGTAAGAACTGAATATATATGTGTAAGAGCTGAATATATATGTGTTAGAACGGAATATATATGCGTAAGAACGGAATATATATGCGTAAGAACGGAATATATATGTGTAAGAACTGAATATATATGTATAAGAACTGAATGTATATGTGTAAGAACTGAATATATATGTGTAAGAACTGAATATATGCATAAGAACGGAATATATGCGTAAGAACTGAATATATATGTGTAAGAACTGAATATATATGTGTTAGAAATGAATATATATGTGTAAGAACTCAATATATATGTGTAAGAACTGAATATATATGTGTAAGAGCTGAATATATATGCGTAAGAACTGAATATATGCGTAAGAACTGAATATATGCGTAAGAAATGAATATATATGTGTAAGAACTGAATATATTTGTGTAAGAACTGCATATATATGTGTCAGAACTGAATATATATGCGTAAGAAAGGAATAAATATGTGTAAGAACTGAATATATATGTGTAAGAACTGAATATATATAAGTGTAAGAACTGAATATATATGTGTTAGAACTGAATATATATGTTAAGAACTGAATATATATGCGTAAGAACTGAATATTATGCGTCAGAACGGAATATATATGTGTAAGAACTGAATATATATGCGTAAGAACTGAATATATATGTGTAAGAACTGAATATATATGAACTGAATATATATGTGTAAGAACTGAATATATATGCGTTAAAACTGAAAATATATGCGTAAGAACTGAATATATGCGTAAGGACGGAATATATATGCGTAAGAACGGAATATATATGTGTAAGAACTGAATATATATGTGTAAGAACTGAATATATATGCGTAAGAACGGAATATATATGTGTAAGGAACTGAATATGTATGTGTAAGAACTGAATATATATGTGTTAGAACTGAATATATATGTGTAAGAACTGAATATATATGCGTAAGAACGGAATATATATGTGTAAGAACTAAATATATATGTGTAAGAACTGAATATATATGTGTCAGAACTAAATATATATGCGTAAGAACTGAATATATATGTGTAAGAACTCAATATATATGTTTAAGGTACTGAATATATATGCATAAGAACGGAAATATATATGTGTAATAACTGAATATATGTGTAATAAGAACTGAATATATATGTGTAAGGAACGGAATATATATGTGTAAGAACTGAATATAAATGTGTAAGAACTGAATATATATGTGTAAGAACTGAATATATATTGTGTAAGAACTGATATATATGTGTATGAACGTGAATATATATGTGTAGAAACTAAATATATATGTGTAAGAACTGAATATATATCGTAAGAACTGAAATATATATGCGTAAGATCGGAATATATGTGTAAGAACTGGACATATATGCGTAAGAACTGAATATATATGTGTAAGAACTGAATATATTTGTGTAAGAACTGCATATATATGTGTAAGAATTGAATATATATGCGTAAGAACGGAATAGATATGTGTAAGAACTGAATTTATATGCTTAAGAACGGAATATATATGCGTAAGAACTGAATATATATGTGTAAGAACTGAATATACATGTGTAAAAACTGAATATATATGTTAGAACGGAATATATATGTGTAAGAACTACATATATATGTGTAAGAACTGAATATATATTGGTAAGAGGCTAAATATATATGTGTAAGAACTGAATATATATGCGTAAGAACTGAATATATATGCGTAAGATCGGAATATATGTGTAAGAACTGGACATATATGCGTAAGAATTGAATATATATGGGTAAGAACTGAATATATATGTAAGAACTGAATATATGCGTAAAAACTGAATATATATGTGTAAGAACTGAATATATTTTTGTAAGAACTGCATATATATGTGTAAGAATTGAATATATATGCGTAAGAACGGAATATATATGTGTAAGAACTGAATATATATGTGTAAGAGCTGAATATATATGTGTTAGAACGGAATATATATGCGTAAGAACGGAATATATATGCGTAAGAACGGAATATCATATGTGTAAGAACTGAATATATATGTATAAGAACTGAATGTATATGTGTAAGAACTGAATATATATGTGTAAGAACGGAATACATATGTGTAAGAACTGAATATATATGTGTAAGAGAGCTGAATATATATGTGTTAGAACGGAATATATATGCGTAAGAACGGAATATATATGCGTAAGAACGGAATATATATGTGTAAGAACTGAATATATATGTATAAGAACTGAATGTATATGTGTAAGAACTGAATATATATGTGTAAGAACTGAATATATGCATAAGAACGGAATATATGCGTAAGAACTGAATATATATGTGTAAGAAACTGAATATATATGTGTTAGAAATGAATATATATGTGTAAGAACTCAATATATATGTGTAAGAACTGAATATATATGTGTAAGAGCTGAATATATATGCGTAAGAACTGAATATAGTGCGTAAGAACTGAATATATGCGTAAGAAATGAATAATATAATGTGTAAGAACTGAATAGATTAGTGTAAGAAACTGCATATATATGTGTCAGAACCTGAATATATATGCGTAAGAAAGGAATAAATATGTGTAAGAACTGAATATATATGTGTAAGAAACTGAATATATATAAGTGTAAGAACTGAATATATATGTGTTAGACTGAATATATATCGTGTCAGAACTGAATATATGTGTAGAACTGAATATATATGTGTATGAACTGAAAGTATATATGTGTAAGAGCTAAATATATATGT
This sequence comes from Cyrtodaria siliqua, assembly GCA_037043455.1. Classification (NCBI taxonomy): domain Eukaryota; kingdom Metazoa; phylum Mollusca; class Bivalvia; order Adapedonta; family Hiatellidae; genus Cyrtodaria; species Cyrtodaria siliqua. The sequence continues at coordinate 4,611 of JAWPHD010021765.1, forward strand.
GTAAGAACTGAATGTATATTCGTAAGAACTGAATATATATGCGTAAGATCGGAATATATGTGTAAGAACTGTACTTATATGCGTAAGAATTGAATATATATGCGTAAGAACTGATTATATGTGTAAAGAACTGAATATATGAGTAAAAACAGAATATATATGTGTAAGAACTGAATATATTTGTGTAAGAACTGCATACTATATGTGTAAGAATTGAATATATATGCGTAAGAACGGAATATATATGTGTAAGAACTGAATTTATATGCTTAAGAACGGAATATATATGCGTAAGAACTGAATATATATGTGTAAGAACTGAATATATATGTGTAAGAACTGAATATATATGCGTAAGAACGGAATATATATGTATAAGAACTGAATATATATGTGTAAGAACGGAATATATATGTGTAAGAACTGAATATATGAGTAAGAAATGAATATATGCGTAAGAACTGAAATATATATGTCTAAGAACTGAATATATATGTGTAAGAACTGAATATATATGCGTAAGAACGGAATATATATGTGTAAGAACGGAATATATATGTGTAAGAACTGAAATATATATGAGTTAGGAACGGAATATATATGCGTAAGAACGGAATATATATGCGTAAGAACGGAATATATATGTGTAAGAACTGAATATATATGTATATAGAACTGAATGTATATGTGTAAGAACTGAATATATTATGTATAAGAACTGAATATATATGTGTAAGAACTGAATATATATGTGTAAGAACTGAATATATGCATAAGAACAGAATATATGCGTAAGAAACTGAATATATGCGTAAGAACGGAATATATATGCGTAGAACTGAATATATATGTGTAGAACTGAATATATATGCGTAATAACGGAATATATATATGTAAGAACTGAATATATATGTATAAGAGACTGAATATATATGTGTAAGAACTGAATATATATGTGTAAGAACTGAATATATGCATAAGAACGGAATATATGCGTAAGAACTAGAATATATATGTGTAAGAACTGATATATAATGTGTTAGAACTGAATATATATGTGTAAGAACTGAATATATATGTGTAAGAACTGAATATATATGTGTAAGAGCTAAATATATATGCGTAAGAACTGAATATATGCGTAAGAACTGAATATCTGCGTAAGAACTGAATATATGCGTAAGAACTGAATATATATGTGTAAGAACTAAAATATATTTGTGTAAGAACTGAATATATATGTGTAAGAGCTGAATATATATGTGTAAGAACTGAATATATATGCGTAAGAACTGAATATATATGCGTAAGATCGGAATATATGTGTAAGAACTGAACCATATGCGTAAAAACTGAATATATATGTGTAAGAACTGAATATATATGTGTAAGAACTGCATATATATGTCTAAGAACTGAATATATATGCGCAAGAACGGTATATATATGTGTAAGAACTGAATATATATGTATAAGAACTGAATATATATGTGTAAGAACTGAATATATATGTGTAAGAACTGCATATATATGTGTAAGAACTGAATATATATGCGTAAGAACTGAATATATATGTGTAATAACTGAATATATATGTATAAAGAACTGAATATATATGTGTAAGAACGGAATATATATGTGTAAGAACTGAATATATATGTGTAAGAACTGAATATATATGTGTTAGAACGGAATATATATGCGTAAGAACGGAATATATATGCGTAAGAACGGAATATATATGTGTAAGAACTGAATATATATGTATAAGAACTGAATTGTATATGTGTAAGAACTGAATATATATGTGTAGAGAACTGAATATAAGCATAAGAACGGAATATATGCGTAAGAACTGAATATATATGTGAAAGAAACTGAATATATATGTGTTAGAAAATGAATATATATGTGTAGAACTGAACTGAATTATATGTGTAAGAACTGAATATATATGTGTAAGAGCTGAATATATATGCGTAAGAACTGAATATATGCGTAAGAACTGAATATATGCGTAAGAACTGAATATATGCGTAAGACTGAATATATATGTGTAAGAACTGAATATTTTTGTGTAAGAACTGACTATATATGTGTAAGAACTGAATATACTATGCGTAAGAACTGAATATATATGCGTAAGATCGGAATATAGTGTAAGAACTGAATATATGCGTAAAAACTGAATATATATGTGTAAGAACTGAAAATATATGTGTAAGAACTGCATATATATGTCTAAGCACTGAATATATATGCGTAAGAACGGTATATATATGTGTAAGAACTGAATATATATGTATAAGAACTGAATATATATGTGTAAGAACTGAATATATATGTGTAAGAACTGCATATATATGTGTAAGAACTAAATATATATGCGTAAGAACTGAATATATATGTGTAAGAACTGAATATATATGTATAAGAACTGAATATATATGTGTAAGAACGGAATATATATGTGTAAGAGCTGAATATATATGTGTTAGAACGGAATATATATGCGTAAGAACGGAATATATATGCGTAATGAACGGAATATATATGTGTAAGAACTGAATATATATGTATAAGAACTGAATGTATATGTGTAAGAACTGAATATATATGTGTAAGAACTGAATATATGCATAAGAACGGAATATATGCGTAAGAACTGAATATATATGTGTAAGAACTGAATATATATGTGTTAGAAATGAATATATATGTGTAAGAACTCAATATATATGTGTAAGAACTGAAAATATATGTGTAAGAGCTGAATATATATGCGTAAGATCTGAATATATGCATAAGAACTGAATATATGCGTAAGAAATGAATATATATGTGTAAGAACTGAATATATTTGTGTAAGAACTGCATATATATGTGTCAGAACTGAATATATATGCGTAAGAAAGGAATCTATATGTGTAGAACTGAATATATATGTGTAAGAACTGAATATATATGTGTAAGAACTGAATATATATGTGTTAGAACTGAATATATATGTGTAAGAACTCAATATATATGTGTAAGAGAACTGAATAATATATGTTGTATGAACTGAATATATATGTGTAAGAGCTAAATATATATGTGTAAGAACTGAATATATATTCGTAAGAACTGAATATATATGCGTAAGATCGGAATATATGTGTAAGAACTGGACTTATATGCGTAAGAATTGAAATATATATGCGTAAGAACTGAATATATGTGTAAGAACTGAATATATGCGTAAAAACAGAATATATTTGTGTAAGAACTGAATATATTTGTGTAAGAACTGCATATATATGTGTAAGAATTGAATATATATGCGTAAGAACGGAATATATATGTGTAAGAACTGAATTTATATGCTTAAGAACGGAATATATATGCGTAAGAACTGAATATATATGTGTAAGAACTGAATATATATGTGTAAGAACTGAATATATATGCGTAAGAACGGAATATATATGTATAAGAACTGAATATATATGTGTAAGAACGGAATATATATGTGTAAGAACTGAATATATGCGTAAGAAATGAATATATGCGTAAGAACTGAATATATATGTGTAAGAACTGAATATATATGTGTAAGAACTGAATATATATGCGTAAGAACGGAATATATATGTGTAAGAACGGAAATATATATGTGTAAGAACTGAATATATATGTGTTAGAACGGAATATATATGCGTAAGAACGGAATATATATGCGTAAGAACGGAAAATATATGTGTAAGAACTGAATATATATGTATAAGAACTGAATGTATATGTGTAAGAACTGAATATATATGTGTAAGAACAGAATATATGCATAAGAGCGGAATATATGCGTAAGAACTGAATATATATGTGAAAGAACTGAATATATATGTGTTAGAAATGAATATATATGTGTAAGAACTGAATATATATGTGTAAGAACTGAATATATATGTGTAAGAGCTGAATATATATGCGTCAGAACTGAATATATGCGTAAGAACTGAATATATGCGTAAGAACTGAATATATGCGTAAGAACTGAATATATATGTGTAAGAACTGAATATTTTTGTGTAAGAAGAACTGCATATATATGTGTAAGAACTGAATATATATTCGTAAGAAAGGAATATATATGTGTAAGAACTGACTATATATGTGTAAGAACTGAACTATATATGCGTAAGAACTGAATATATATGCGTAAGATCGGAATATATGTGTAAGAACTGAATATATGCGTAAAAACTGAATATATATGTGTAAGAACTGAATATATATGTGTAAGAACTGCATATATATGTCTAAGAAATGAATATATATGCGTAAGAACGGTATATATAATATGTAAGAACTGAATATATATGTATAAGAACTGAATATATATGTGTAAGAACTGAATATATATGTGTAAGAACTGCATATATATGTGTAAGAACTGAATATATATGCGTAAGAACTGAATATATATGTGTAAGAACTGAATATATATGTATAAGAACTGAATATATATGTGTAAGAATCGGATATAATGTGTAAGGACTGAATATATATGTGTAAGAACTGAATATATATGTGTTAGAACGGAATATATATGCGTAAGAACGGAATATATATGCGTAAGAACGGAATATATATGTGTAAGAACTGAATATATATGTATAAGAACTGAATGTATATGTGTAAGAACTGAATATATATGTGTAAGAACTGAATATATGCATAAGAACGGAATATATGCGTAAGAACTGAATATATATGTGTAAGAACTGAATATCTATGTGTTAGAAATGAATATATATATGTAAGAACTGAATATATATGTGAAAGAACTGAATATATATGTGTAAGAGCTGAATATATATGCGTAAGAACTGAATATATGCGTAAGAACTGAATATATGCATAAGAACGGAATATATGCGTAAGAACTGAATATATATGTGTAAGAACTGAATATCTATGTGTTAGAAATGAATATATATGTGTAAGAACTGAATATATATGTGAAAGAACTGAATATATATGTGTAAGAGCTGAATATATATGCGTAAGAACTGAATATATGCGTAAGAACTGAATATATGCGTAAGAAATGAATATATATGTGTAAGAACTGAATATATTTGTGTAAGAACTGCATATATATGTGTCAGAACTAAATATATATGCGTAAGAAAGGAATATATATGTGTAAGAACTGAATATATATGTGTAAGAACTGAATATATATGTGTTCGAACTGAATATATATGTTTAAGAACTGAATATATATGTGTAAGAACTGAATATATATGTGTATGAACTGAATATATATGTGTAAGAGCTAAATATATATGTGTAAGAACTGAATATATATTCGTAAGAACTGAATATATATGCGTAAGATCGGAATATATGTGTAAGAACTGGACATATATGCGTAAGAATTGAATATATATGCGTAAGAACTGAATATATGTGTAAGAACTGAATATATGCGTAAAAACTGAATATATATGTGTAAGAACTGAATATATTTGTGTAAGAACTGCATATATATGTGTAAGAATTGAATATATATGCGTAAGAACGGAATAGATATGTGTAAGAACTGAATTTATATGCTTAAGAACGGAATATATATGCGTAAGAACTGAATATATATGTGTAAGAACTGAATATATATGTGTAAGAACTGAATATATATGCGTAAAAACGGAATATATATGTATAAGAACTGAATATATATGTGTAAGAACGGAATATATATGTGTAAGAACTGAATATATGCGTAAGAACAGAATATATGCGTAAGAATTGAATATATATGTGTAAGAACTGAATATATATGTGTAAGAACTGAATATATATGCGTAAAAACGGAATATATATGTGTAAGAACGGAATATATATGTGTAAGAACTGAATATATATGTGTTAGAACGGAATATATATGTGTAAGAACTGAATATATATGTGTAAGAACTGAATATATATGTGTAAGAGCTGAATATACATGTGTAAGAACTGAATATATATGCGTAAGAACTGAATATATATGCGTAAGATCGGAATATATGTGTAAGAACTGAACATATATGCGTAAGAATTGAATATATATGCCTAAGAACTGAATATATGCGTAAGAACTGAATATATGCGTAAGAACTGAATATATATATGTAAGAACTGAATATATATGTGTAAGAACTGAATATATATGTGTTAGAACGGAATATATGTGTAAGAACTGAATATATATGCGTAAGAACGGAATATATTTGTGTAAGAACTGCATATATATGTGTAAGAACTGAATATTTTTGTGTAAGAACTGCATATATATGTGTAAGAACTGAATATATATTCGTAAGAAAGGAATATATATGTGTAAGAACTGACTATATATGTGTAAGAACTGAATATATATGCGTAAGAACTGAATATATATGCGTAAGATCGGAATATATGTGTAAGAACTGAATATATGCGTAAAAACTGAATATATATGTGTAAGAACTGAATATATATGTGTAAGAACTGCATATATATGTCTAAGAAATGAATATATATGCGTAAGAACGGATATTATATATGTAAGAACTGAATATATATGTATAAGAACTGAATATATATGTGTAAGAACTGAATATATATGTGTAAGAAACTGCATATATATGTGTAAGAACTGAATATATATGCGTAAGAACTGAATATATATGTGTAAGAACTGAATATATATGTATAAGAAACTGAATATATATGTGTAGAGAACGGGAATATATATGTGTAAGGACTGAATATATATGTGTAAGAACTGAATATATATGTGTTAAGAACGGAATATATATGCGTAAGAACGGAATATATATGCGTAAGACGGAATATATATGTGTAAGAACTGAATATATATGTATATAGAACTGAATGTATATGTGTAGAGAACTGAATATATATGTGTAAGAACTGAATATATGCATAAGAACGGAATATATGCGTAAGAACTGAATATATAAATGTGTAAGAACTGAATATCTATGTGTTAGAAATGAATATATATGTGTAAGAACTGATATATATATGTGAAAGAACTGAATATATATGTGTAAGAGCTGAATATATATGAGTAAGAAACTGAATATATGCGTAAGAACTGAATATATGCGTAAGAAATGAATATATATGTGTAAGAACTGAATATATTTGTGTAAGAACTGCATATATATGTGTCAGAACTAAATATATATGCGTAAGAAAGGAATATATATGTGTAAGAACTGAATATATATGTGTAAGAACTGAATATATATGTGTTAGAACTGAATATATATGTTTAAGAACTGAATATATATGTGTAAGAACTGAATATATATGTGTATGAACTGAATATATATGTGTAAGAGCTAAATATATATGTGTAAGAACTGAATATTATATTCGTAAGAACTGAATATATATGCGTAGAGATCGGAATATATGTGTAAGAACTGGACATATATGCGTAAGAATTGAATATATATGCGTAAGAACTGAATATATGTGTAAGAACTGAATATATGCGTAAAAACTGAATATATATGTGTAAGAACTGAATATATTTGTGTAAGAACTGCATATATATGTGTAAGAATTGAATATATATGCGTAAGAACGGAATAGATATGTGTAAGAACTGAATTTATATGCTTAAGAACGGAATATATATGCGTAAGAACTGAATATATATGTGTAAGAACTGAATATATATGTGTAAGAACTGAATATATATGCGTAAGGAACGGAATATATATGTATAAGAACTGAATATATATGTGTAAGAAACGGAATATATATGTGTACAGAACTGAATATATGCGTAAGAACAGAATATATGCGTAAGAATTGAAATATATGTGTGTAAGAACTGAATATATATGTGTAAGAACTGAATATACTATGCGTAAGAACGGACATATATATGTGTAAGAACGGAATATATATGTGTAAGAACTGAACATATATGCGTAAGAACTGAATATATATGCGTAAGAAACTGAATATATGCGTAAGAACTGAATATATATATGTAAGAACTGAATATATATGTGTAAGACTGAATATATATGTGTTAGAACGGAATATATATGTGTAAGAACTGAATATATATGCGTAAGAACGGAATATATCTGTGTAAGAACTGCATATATATGTGTAAGAACTGAATATAGTATGTGTAAGAACTGAATATATATGTGTTTAGAACGGAATATATATGTGTAAGAACTGAATATATATGCGTAAGAACGGAATATATATGTGTAAGAAACTGAATATATATGTGTAAGAACTGAATATATATGTGTTAGAACTGAATATATATGTGTAAGAACTGAATATATATGTGTAAGAACTGAATATATATGTGTAAGAGCTGAATGTATATGTGTAAAAACTGAATATATATGCGTAAGAACTGAATATATATGCGTAAGATCGGAATATATGTGAAAGAACTGAACATATATGCGTAAGAATTGAATATATATGCGTAAGAACTGAATATATGCGTAAGAACTGAATAAATGCGTAAGAACTGAATATATACATGTAAGACCTGAATATATTTGTGTAAGAACTGCATATATATGTGTAAAAAACTGAATATATATGCGTAAGAACGGAATATATATGTGTAAGAACTGAATATATATGTGTAAGAACTGAATATATATGCGTAAGAACTAAATATATATGCTTAAGAACTGAATATATATGCGTAAGAACTGAATATATATGTGTAAGAACTGAATATATATGCGTAAGAACTGAATATATATGCGTAAGAACGGAATATATATGTGTAAGAACTGAATATATATATGTAAGAACTGAATATATATGTGTTAGAACGGAATATATATGTGTAAGAACTGAATATATATGCGTAAGAACGAATATATATGTGTAAAGAACTGAATATATATGTGTAGAGAACTGAATATATATGTGTTAGAACTGAATATATATGTGTAAGGACTGAATATATATGTGTAAGAACTGCATATATATGTGTTAGAACTGAACTATATATATGTGTAAGAACTGAATATATATGTGTTAGAACGGAATACTATTATGTGTACAGAACTGAATATATATGCGTAAGAACGGAATATAAATGTTGTAAGAACTGAATATATATGTGTAAGAACTGAATATATATGTGTTCGAACTGAATATATATGTGTAAGAACTGAATATATATGTGTAAGAACTGAATATATATGTGTAAGAGCTGAATGTATATGTGTAAGAACTGAATATATATGCGTTAGAACTGAATATATATGCGTAAGATCGGAATATATGTGAAAGAACTGAACATATATGCGTAAGAATTGAATATATATGCGTAAGAACTGAATATATGCGTAAGAACTGAATAAATGCGTAAGAACTGAATATATACATGTAAGACCTGAATATATTTGTGTAAGAACTGCATATATATGTGTAAAAACTGAATATATATGCGTAAGAACGGAATATATATGTGTAAGAACTGAATATATATGTGTAAGAACTGAATATATATGCGTAAGAACTAAATATATATGCGTAAGAACTGAATATATATGCCCAAGAACTGAATATATATGTGTAAGAACTGAATATATATGCGTAAGAACTGAATATATATGCGTAAGAACGGAATATATATGTGTAAGAACTGAATATATATGTGTAAGAACTGAATATATATGTGTTAGAACGGAATATATATGTGTAAGAACTGAATATATATGCGTAAGAACGGAATATATATGTGTAAGAACTGAATATATATGTGTAAGAACTGAATATATATGTGTAAGAACTGAATATATATGTGTAAGGACTGAATATATATGTGTAAGAACTGAATATATATGTGTTAGAACGAAATATATATGTGTAAGAACTGAATATATATGTGTTAGAACGAAATATATATGTGTAAGAACTGAATATATATGCGTAAGAACTGAATATATATGCGTAAGAACGGAATATATATGTGTAAGAACTGAATATATATGTGTAAGAACTGAATATATATGTGTTAGAACGGAATATATATGTGTAAGAACTGCATATACATGTGTAAGAACTGAATATATATGCGTAAGAACGGAATATATATGTGTAAGAACAGAATATGTATGTGTAAGAACTGAATATATATGTGTTAAAACGGAATATATATGTGTAAGAACTGAATATATATGTGTAAGAACTGAATATATATGTGTAAGAGCTAAATATATATGTGTAAGAACTGAATATATATGCGTAAGAACTGAATATATATGCGTAAGATCGGAATATATGTGTAAGAACTGGACATATATGCGTAAGAATTGAATATATATGCGTAAGAACTGAATATATGTGTAAGAACTGAATATATGCGTAAAAACTGAATATATATGTGTAAGAACTGAATATATTTGTGTAAGAACTGAATATATATGTGTAAGAACTGAATATTTATGCGTAAGAACTGAATATATATGTATAAGAACTGAATATATATGTGTAAGAACGGAATATATATGTGTAAGAATTGAATATATGCGTAAGAACGGAATATATATGTGTAAGAACTGAATATATATGTGTAAGAACTGAATATATATGTTTTAGAACGGAATATATATGTGTAAGAACTGAATATATATGTGTAAGAACTGAATATATAAGTGTAAGAGCTGAATATACATGTGTAAGAACTGAATATATATGTGTAAGAACTGAATATATATGCGTAAGATCGGAATATATGTGTAAGAACTGAACATATATGCGTAAGAATTGAATATATATGCGTAAGAACTGAATATATGCGCAAGAACTGAATATAGGCGTAAGAACTTATAATATATATGTAAGAACTGAATATATTTGTGTAAGAACTGCATATATATGTGTAAGAACTGAATATATATGTGTAAGAACTGAATATATATGGTAAGAACTGAATATATATGTGTTAGAACGGAATATATATGTGTAAGAACTGAATATATATGCGTAAGAACGGAATATATATGTGTAAGAACTGAATATATATGTGTAAGAACTGAATATATATGTGTTAGAACTGAATATATATGTGTAAGAACTGAATATATATGTGTAAGAACTGAATATATATGTGTAAGAGCTGAATGTATATGTGTTAGATCTGAATATATATGCGTAAGAACTGAATATATATGCGTAAGATCGGAATATATGTGTAAGAACTGAACATATATGCGTAAGAATTGAATATATATGCGTAAGAACTAAATATATGCGTAAGAACTGAATATATGCGTAAGAACTGAATATATATATGTAAGACCTGAATATATTTGTGTAAGAACTGCATATATATGTGTAAAAACTGAATATATATGCGTAAGAACGAATGTATATGTGTAAGAACTGAATATATATGTGTAAGAACTGAATATATATGCGTAAGAAATAAATATATATGCGTAAGAACTGAATATTTATGCGTAAGAACTGAATATATATGTGTAAGAACTGAATATATATGCGTAAGAACTGAATATATATGCGTAAGAACGGAATATATGTGTAAGAACTGAATATATATGTGTAAGAACTGAATATATATGTGTTAGAACTGAATATATATGTGTAAGAACTGAATATATATGTGTAAGAACTGAATATATATGTGTTAGAACGAAATATGTTTGTGTAAGAACTGAATATATATGTGTAAGAATTGAATATATATGCGTAAGAACGGAATATATATGTGTAAGAATTGAATATATATGCGTAAGAACTGAATATATATGTGTAAGAACTGAATATATATGTGTTAGAACTGAATATATATGTGTAAGAACTGAATATATATCTGTAAGAACTGAATATATTTGTGTAAGAACTGCATATATATGTGTAAGAACTGAATATATATGCGTAAGAACGGAATATATATGTGTAAGAACTGAATATATATGTATAAGAACTGAATATATATGTGTAAGAACTGAATATATATGTGTAAGAACTGCATATATATGTGTAAGAACTGAATATATGCGTAAGAACTGAATATATATGTGTAAGAACTGAATATATATGTATAAGAACTGAATATATATGTGTAACAACGGAATATATATGTGTAACAACTGAATATGTATGTGTAAGAACTGAATATATGCGTAAGAACTGAATATATATGTGTAAGAACTGCATATATATGTGTAAGAACTGAATATATATGCGTAAGAACGGAATATATATGTTTAAGAACTGAATATATATGTGTAAGAACTGAATATTTATGCGTAAGAACTGAATATATATGTATAAGAACTGAATATATATGTGTAAGAACGGAATATATATGTGTAAGAATTGAATATATGCGTAAGAACGGAATATATATGTGTAAGAACTGAATATATATGTGTAAGAACTGAATATATATGTGTTAGAACGGAATATATATGTGTAAGAACTGAATATATATGTGTAAGAACTGAATATATATGTGTAAGAGCTGAATATACATGTGTAAGAACTGAATATATATGCGTAAGAACTGAATATATATGCGTAAGATCGGAATATATGTGTAAGAACTGAACATATATGCGTAATAATTGAATATATATGCGTAAGAACTGAATATATGCGCAAGAACTGAATATAGGCGTAAGAACTTATAATATATATGTAAGAACTGAATATATTTGTGTAAGAACTGCATATATATGTGTAAGAACTGAATATATATGTGTAAGAACTGAATATATATGGTAAGAACTGAATATATATGTGTTAGAACGGAATATATATGTGTAAGAACTGAATATATATGCGTAAGAACGGAATATATATGTGTAAGAACTGAATATATATGTGTAAGAACTGAATATATATGTGTTAGAACTGAATATATATGTGTAAGAACTGAATATATATGTGTAAGAACTGAATATATATGTGTAAGAGCTGAATGTATATGTGTAAGAACTGAATATATATGCGTAAGAACTGAATATATATGCGTAAGATCGGAATATATGTGTAAGAACTGAACATATATGCGTAAGAATTGAATATATATGCGTAAGAACTTAATATATGCGTAAGAACTGAATATATGCGTAAGAACTGAATATATATATGTAAGACCTGAATATATTTGTGTAAGAACTGCATATATATGTGTAAAAACTGAATATATATGCGTAAGAACGAATGTATATGTGTAAGAACTGAATATATATGTGTAAGAACTGAATATATATGCGTAAGAAATAAATATATATGCGTAAGAACTGAATATTTATGCGTAAGAACTGAATATATATGTGTAAGAACTGAATATATATACGTAAGAACTGAATATATATGCGTAAGAACGGAATATATGTGTAAGAACTGAATATATATGTGTAAGAACTGAATATATATGTGTTAGAACTGAATATATATGTGTAAGAACTGAATATATATGTGTAAGAACTGAATATATATGTGTTAGAACGAAATATGTTTGTGTAAGAACTGAATATATATGTGTTAGAACTGAATATATATGTGTAAGAACTGAATATATGCGTAAGAACGGAATATATATGTGTAAGAACGGAATATATATGTGTAAGAACTGAATATATATGTGTAAGAACTGAATATATATGTGTTAGAACTGAATATATATGTGTAAGAACTGAATATATATCTGTAAGAACTGAATATATTTGTGTAAGAACTGCATATATATGTGTAAGAACTGAATATATATGCGTAAGAACGGAATATATATGTGTAAGAACTGAATATATATGTATAAGAACTGAATATATATGTGTAAGAACTGAATATATATGTGTAAGAACTGCATATATATGTGTAAGAACTGAATATATGAGTAAGAACTGAATATATATGTGTAAGAACTGAATATATATGTATAAGAACTGAATATATATGTGTAACAACGGAATATATATGTGTAAGAACTGAATATATATGTGTTAGAACGGAATATATATGCGTAAGAACTGAATATATATGTGTAAGAACTGAATATATATGTGTAGAACTGAATATATATGTGTAAGAAATGAATATATATGTGTAAGAACTGAAAATATATGTGTAAGAGCTGAATATATATGTGTAAGAGCTGAATATGTATTCGTAAGAACGGAATATATAGGTGTAAGAACGGAATATATATGTGTAAGAACTGAATATATATGTGTAAGAACTGAATATATATGTGTTAGAACTGAATATATATGTGTAAATACTGAATATATATGCGTAAGAACTGAATATATATGCGTAAGAATTGAATATATATGTGTAAGAACTGAATATATATGTGTAAGAACTGAATATATATATGTAATAACGGAATATATATGTATAAGAACTGAATATATATGTATAAGAGAACTGCATATTTAAGTGTAAGAACTGAATATATATGTGTAAGAACTGAATATATATGTGATAGAACGGAATATATATGCGTAAGAACTGAATATATATGTGTAAGAACTGAATATATATGTGTAGAACTGAATATATATGTGTAAGAAATGAATATATATGTGTAAGAACTGAATATATATGTGTAAGAGCTGAATATATATGTGTAAGAGCTGAATATGTATTCGTAAGAACGGAATATATATGTGTAAGAACGGAATATATATGTGTAAGAACTGAATATATATGTGTAAGAACTGAATATATATGTGTTAGAACTAAATATATATGTGTAAGAACTAAATATATATGCGTAAGAACTGAATATATATGCGTAAGAATTGAATATATATGTGTAAGAACTAAATATATATGTGTAAGAACTGAATATATATGTGTAATAACGGAATATATATGTATAAGAACTGAATATATATGTATAAGAACTGAATATTTATGTGTAAGAACTGAATATATATGTCTAAGAACTGAATATATCCATAAGAACGGAATATATGCGTAAGAACTGAATATATATGTGTAAGAACTGAATATATATGTGTTAGAACTGAATATATATGTGTAAGAACTGAATATATATGTGTAAGAACTGAATATATATGTGTAAGAGCTGAATATATATGCGTTAGAATTGAATATATATGTGTAAGAACTGAATATATATGTGTAAGAACTGAATATATATGTGTAATAACGGAATATATATGTATAAGAACTGAATATATATGTATAAGAACTGAATATTTATGTGTAAGAACTGAATATATATGTCTAAGAACTGAATATATGCATAAGAAGGGAATATATGCGTAAGAACTGAATATATATGTGTAAGAACTGAATATATATGTGTTAGAACTGAATATATATGTGTAAGAACTGAATATATATGTGTAAGAACTGAATATATATGTGTAAGAGCTGAATATATATGCGTAAGAACTGAATATATGCGTAAGAACTGAATATATGCGTAAGAACTGAATATATATGTGTAAGAACTGAATATATTTGTGTAGGAACTGCATATATATGTGTTAGAACTGAATATATATGTGTAAGAACTGAATATATATGTGTAAGAACTGAATATATATGTGTTAGAACTGAATATATATGCGTTAGATCGGAATATATGTGTAAGAACTGAATATATGCGTAAAAACTGAATATATATGTGTAAGAACTGAATATAATTGTGTAAGAACTGCATATATATGTGTAAGAACTGAATATATATGCGTAAGAACGCGTAAGAACGGAATATATATGTGTAAGAACTGAATATATATGTAGAAGAACTGAATATATATGTGTAAGAACTGAATATATATGTGTAAGAACTGCATATATATGTGTAAGAACTGAATATATATGCGTAAGAACTGAATATATATGTCTAAGAACTGAATATATATGTATAAGAACTGAATATGTATGAGTAAGAACGGAATATATATGTGTAAGAACTGAATATATATGTGTAAGAACTGAACATATATGCGTAAGAATTGAATATATATGCGTAAGAACTGAATATATGCTTAAGAACTGAATATATGCGTAAGAACTTAATATATATATGTAAGAACTGAATATATTTGTGTAAGAACTGCATATATATGTGTAAGAACTGAATATATATGTGTAAGAACTGAATATATATGGTAAGAACTGAATATATATGTGTTAGAACGGAATATATATGTGTAAGAACTGAATATATATGCGTAAGAACGGAATATATATGTGTAAGAACTGAATATATATGTGTAAGAACTGAATATATATGTGTAAGAGCTGAATGTATATGTGTAAGAACTGAATATATATGCGTAAGAACTGAATATATATGCGTAAGATCGGAATATATGTGTAAGAACTGAACATATATGCGTAAGAATTGAATATATATGCGTAAGAACTGAATATATGCGTAAGAACTGAATATATATATGTAAGACCTGAATATATTTGTGTAAGAACTGCATATATATGTGTAAAAACTGAATATATATGCGTAAGAACGAATATATATGTGTAAGAACTGAATATATATGTATAAGAACTGAATATATATGCGTAAGAAATAAATATATATGCGTAAGAACTGAAAATATATGCGTAAGAACTGAATATATATGTGTAGGAACTGAATATATATGCGTAAGAACTGAATATATATGCGTAAGAACGGAATATATATGTGTAAGAACTGAATATATATGTGTAAGAACTGAATATATATGTTTTAGAACGGAATATATATGTGTAAGAACTGAATATATATGCGTAAGAACGGAATATATATGTGTAAGAACTGAATATATATGTGTAAGAACTGAATATATATGTGTTAGAACTGAATATATATGTGTAAGAACTGAATATATATGTGTAAGAACTGAATATATATGTGTTAGAACGAAATATGTATGTGTAAGAACTAAATATATATGTGTTAGAACTGAATATATATGTGTAAGAACTGAATATATGCGTAAAAACTGAATATATATGTTTAAGAACTGAATAAATTTGTGTAAGAGCTGAACATATATGTGTAAGAACTGAATATATATGCGTAAGAACTCAATATATATGCGTAAGATCGGAATATATGTGTAAGAACTGAATATATGCGTAAAAACTGAATATATATGTGTAAGAGCTGAATATATATGCGTAAGAACTGAATATATGCGTAAGAACTGAATATATGCGTAAGAACTGAATATATATGTGTAAGAACTGAATATATTTGTGTAGGAACTGCATATATATGTGTTAGAACTGAATATATATGTGTAAGAACTGAATATATATGTGTAAGAACTGAATATATATGTGTTAGAACTGAATATATATGTGTAAGAACTGAATATATATGTGTAAGAACTGAATATATATGTGTAAGAGCTGAATATATATGTGTAAGAACTGAATATATATGTGTAAGAGCTGAATATATATGCGTAAGAACTGAATATATGCGTAAGAACTGAATATATTTGTAAGAACTGAATATACGCGTAAAAACTGAACATATATGTGTAAGAACTAAATATATTTGTGTAAGAACTGCATATATATGTGTAAGAACTCAATATATATGCGTAAGAACGGAATATATATGTGTTAAAACGGAATATATATCTGTAAGAACTGAATATATATGCGTAAGAATGGAATATACATGTGTAAGAACTGAATATATATGTGTAAGAACTGAATATATATGTGTTAGAACTGAATATATATGTATAAGAACTGAATATATATGTGTAAGAACTGAATATATATTTGTAAGAGCTGAATATATATGTGTAAGAACTGAATATATATGCGTAAGAACTGAATATATGCGTAAGAACTGAATATATGCGTCAGAACTTAATATATATATGTAAGAACTGAATATATTTGTGTAAGAACTGCATATATATGTGTAAGAACTGAATATATATGTGTAAGAACTGAATATATATGGTAAGAACTGAATATATATGTGTTAGAACGGAATATATATGTGTAAGAACTGAATATATATGCGTAAGAACGGAATATATATGTGTAAGAACTGAATATATATGTGTAAGAACTGAATATATATGTGTAAGAGCTGAATGTATATGTGTAAGAACTGAATATATATGCGTAAGAACTGAATATATATGCGTAAGATCGGAATATATGTGTAAGAACTGAACATATATGCGTAAGAATTGAATATATATGCGTAAGAACTGAATATATGCGTAAGAACTGAATATATGCGTAAGAACTGAATATATATATGTAAGACCTGAATATATTTGTGTAAGAACTGCATATATATGTGTAAAAACTGAATATATATGCGTAAGAACGAATATATATGTGTAAGAACTGAATATATATGTATAAGAACTGAATATATATGCGTAAGAAATAAATATATATGCGTAAGAACTGAAAATATATGCGTAAGAACTGAATATATGTGTGTAAAAACTGAATATATATGCGTAAGAACTGAATATATATGCGTAAGAACGGAATATATATGTGTAAGAACTGAATATATATGTGTAAGAACTGAATATATATGTTTTAGAACGGAATATATATGTGTAAGAACTGAATATATATGCGTAAGAACGGAATATATATGTGTAAGAACTGAATATATATGTGTAAGAACTGAATATATATGTGTTAGAACTGAATATATATGTGTAAGAACTGAATATATATGTGTAAGAACTGAATATATATGTGTTAGAACGAAATATGTATGTGTAAGAACTAAATATATATGTGTTAGAACTGAAAATATATGTGTAAGAACTGAATATATGCGTAAAAACTGAATATATATGTGTAAGAACTGAATAAATTTGTGTAAGAGCTGAACATATATGTGTAAGAACTGAATATATATGCGTAAGAACTCAATATATATGCGTAAGATCGGAATATATGTGTAAGAACTGAATATATGCGTATAAACTGAATATATATGTGTAAGAACTGAATATAAGTGTGTAAGAACTGCATATATATGTGTAAGAACTGAATATATATGCGTAAGAACGCGTAAGAACTGAATATATATGTGTAAGAACTGAATATATATGTAGAAGAACTGAATATATATGTGTAAGAACTGAATATATATGTGTAAGAACTGCATATATATGTGTAAGAACTGAATATATATGCGTAAGAACTGAATATATATGTCTAAGAACTGAATATATATATGTAAGACCTGAATATATTTGTGTAAGAACTGCATATATATGTGTAAAAACTGAATATATATGCGTAAGAACGAATATATATGTGTAAGAACTGAATATATATGTGTAAGAACTGAATATATATGTGTTAGAACGGAATATATATGTGTAAGAACTGAATATATATGCGTAAGAACGGAATATATATGTGTAAGAACTGAATATATATGTGTTAGAACTGAATATATATGTGTTAGAACTGAATATATATGTGTTAGAACTGAATATATATGTGTTAGAACGAAATATGTATGTGTAAGAACTAAATATATATGTGTTAGAACTGAATATATATGTGTTAGAACTGAATATATATGTGTTAGAACTGAATATATATGTGTTAGAACGAAATATGTATGTGTAAGAACTAAATATATATGTGTAAGAGCTGAACATATATGTGTAAGAACTGAATATATATGCGTAAGAACTCAATATATATGCGTAAGATCGGAATATATGTGTAAGAACTGAATATATGCGTAAAAACTGAATATATATGTGTAAGAGCTGAATATATATGCGTAAGAACTGAATATATGCGTAAGAACTGAATATATGCGTAAGAACTGAATATATATGTGTAAGAACTGAATATATTTGTGTAGGAACTGCATATATATGTGTTAGAACTGAATATATATGTGTAAGAACTGAATATATATGTGTAAGAACTGAATATATATGTGTTAGAACTGAATATATATGTGTAAGAACTGAATATATATGTGTAAGAACTGAATATATATGTGTAAGAGCTGAATATATATGCGTAAGAACTGAATATATGCGTAAGAACTGAATATATGCGTAAGAACTGAATATATATGTGTAAGAACTGAATATATTTGTGTAGGAACTGCATATATATGTGTTAGAACTGAATATATATGTGTAAGAACTGAATATATATGTGTAAGAACTGAATATATATGTGTTAGAACTGAATATATATGCGTTAGATCGGAATATATGTGTAAGAACTGAATATATGCGTAAAAACTGAATATATATGTGTAAGAACTGAATATAATTGTGTAAGAACTGCATATATATGTGTAAGAACTGAATATATATGTAGAAGAACTGAATATATATGTGTAAGAACTGAATATATATGTGTAAGAACTGCATATATATGTGTAAGAACTGAATATATATGCGTAAGAACTGAATATATATGTCTAAGAACTGAATATATATGTATAAGAACTGAATATGTATGAGTAAGAACGGAATATATATGTGTAAGAACTGAATATATATGTGTAAGAACTGAACATATATGCGTAAGAATTGAATATATATGCGTAAGAACTGAATGTATGCGTAAGAACTGAATATATGCGTAAGAACTGAATATATATATGTAAGACCTGAATATATTTGTGTAAGAACTGCATATATATGTGTAAAAACTGAATATATATGCGTAAGAACGAATATATATGTGTAAGAACTGAATATATATGTATAAGAACTGAATATATATGCGTAAGAAATAAATATATATGCGTAAGAACTGAAAATATATGCGTAAGAACTGAATATATGTGTGCAAGAACTGAATATATATGCGTAAGAACTGAATATATATGCGTAAGAACGGAATATATATGTGTAAGAACTGAATATATATGTGTAAGAACTGAATATATATGTGTTAGAACTCAATATATATGTGTAAGAACTGAATATATATGTGTAAGAACTGAATATATATGTGTTAGAACGAAATATGTATGTGTAAGAACTAAATATATATGTGTTAGAACTGAATATATATGTGTAAGAACTGAATATATATGTGTTAGAACGAAATATGTATGTGTAAGAACTAAATATATATGTGTTAGAACTGAATATATATGTGTAAGAACTGAATATATGCGTAAAAACTGAATATATATGTGTAAGAACTGAATAAATTTGTGTAAGAGCTGAACATATATGTGTAAGAACTGAATATATATGCGTAAGAACTCAATATATATGCGTAAGATCGGAATATATGTGTAAGAACTGAATATATGCGTAACAACTGAATATATATGTGTAAGAACTGAATATAATTGTGTAAGAACTGCATATATATGTGTAAGAACTGAATATATATGTAGAAGAACTGAATATATATGTGTTAGAACTGAATATATATGTGTAAGAACTGCATATATATGTGTAAGAACTGAATATATATGCGTAAGAACTGAATATATATGTCTAAGAACTGAATATATATGTATAAGAACTGAATATGTATGAGTAAGAACGGAATATATATGTGTAAGAACTGAATATATATGTGTAAGAACTGAACATATATGCGTAAGAATTGAATATATATGCGTAAGAACTGAATATATGCGTAAGAACTGAATATATGCGTAAGAACTGAATATATATATGTAAGACCTGAATATATTTGTGTAAGAACTGAATATATATGTGTAAGAACTGAATATATATGTGTAAGAGCTGAATATATATGTGTTAGAACTGAATATATATGTGTAAGAGCTGAATATATATGTGTAAGAACTGAATATATATGTGTAAGAGCTGAATATATATGCGTAAGAACTGAATATATGCGTAAGAACTGAATATATGTGTAAGAACTGAATATACGCGTAAAAACTGTATATATATGCGTAAGAACTGAATATATTTGTGTAAGAACTGCATATATATGTGTAAGAACTCAATATATATGCGTAAGAACGGAATATATATGTGTTAAAACGGAATATATATCTGTAAGAACTGAATATATATGCGTAAGAACGGAATATACATGTGTAAGAACTGAATATATATGTGTAAGAACTGAATATATATGTGTTAGAACTGAATATATATGTATAAGAACTGAATATATATGTGTAAGAACTGAATATATATGTGTAAGAGCTGAATATATATGTGTAAGAACTGAATATATATGCGTAAGAACTGAATATATGCGTAAGAACTGAATATATGCGTCAGAACTTAATATATATATGTAAGAACTGAATATATTTGTGTAAGAACTGCATATATATGTGTAAGAACTGAATATATATGTGTAAGAACTGAATATATATGGTAAGAACTGAATATATATGTGTTAGAACGGAATATATATGTGTAAGAACTGAATATATATGCGTAAGAACGGAATATATATGTGTAAGAACTGAATATATATGTGTAAGAACTGAATATATATGTGTAAGAGCTGAATGTATATGTGTAAGAACTGAATATATATGCGTAAGAACTGGATATATATGCGTAAGATCGGAATATATGTGTAAGAACTGAACATATATGCGTAAGAATTG
>JAWPHD010021766.1:0-27218 GCA_037043455.1 Cyrtodaria siliqua
CTCGAATTGTAAGTGAGAAAGTGTCGATTCTTACAGATGGCGGGCGGTATACAGTACAAGTTATACCCAGGAATAATCTACCCACCATTAAAATATCGACCATATATTTAAAAGAGCTGAACGTTTACTTTTAGTTTCTTTAGCAACTTGCCAAGTCTTACGATATTTTCACAAAAAATAATGAACTATTCATTCAGATATTGTTAATATAATATATAAAAAAAAGCAAAGATTGCAGATACCTGACATGTGTTATACGGCTAACACCTAATAAACTAGAGTAGGGCAAAAACAAAAGTAACAAAACAAAAGTAACGGTCAACTGAAATTGGCAAACTTCAAAAATAAGATAACGTTGCGTACTGAGTATAAAGGTGTTTGTTTATTATAGTGTCACCACTATTGAAAGGGCCAGTCAGTTTTGTCTTATGAGACACCTTTGTCTTGAACCTTTGTCTTGAACATCATTACTTCCCGATTCCTATTCTTTAATGCCAGGCACCAGACAGGTAGGCAATCGGTAACCGTTATTTAACTATAGCTGGCGGCTCACCAACCGGTCTCTCTTCAGTAACAAGCCCGCCTCTGACGGGACTCGAACCTTCGACCTCCGGATTACGAGGCGGATGCCTTACCCATGCACTAGACTGCGTGGTGTTCGTGGGTGCCATTTGTAAATGCAACACGATCCATGGTCGACAACCTACAATGACTGTTCAATTTTATAATACATTCAGACCTCTGCCCCTCTGGGGTTCACTCCCTGACTGTGGCATTTCTGGTGGGAAACTTCACCTCATCTCCCTTTGAGGTTGCTGTTCCAATATAACTTTATATGATGTGTTAACCCTCCATTTATTAAAAATTCCAACTGAAACTCACGCTGATGAATAATCTTATTCTAACACGTTTTGCTAATTGAATTAACGAACCAAAAGTGTTTGGTTTTTGTTATTTGGTGTGTGGTTTTGTTTGATTTTGTTGCTGTTTACAATATGTTTGCGAAAATTACCTTGTTATGTAATACTACAGTATTATTGTTGATTGTTTAATTTATCTAATTTGTTTAATGGAAATATGTGCTGTTAAAAGTATTATTCATGTACTGGGACGGTGTATGGTTATTATGATTAGTACAACCAAAACAAAGACTACACGAAGACGGAAGATATAGCTATACTTCCGCAGAAATCTGCAAACGGAGAGCTACCAAACCATCACTCATACCATATGCCATTACCAACACTCATATCATATGCCATTAACCAGCACGCATACCATATGCCATTTCTTTTATAGGATTATCCTATAATCGAGAATATAATCGATGTTTTGCAAAAGTACTCAAAGTTGGACATGTATTATACTTAGCTATGTCCTAGAAGTATTTTGGTAGACAAACGGGTTTGTTTTGTTTTTTATAATATAGTATAGGCCTTGACCCATTCAATCGAACACCATTTGTATTTGATATGAAGAAACGCTAGCTTTTATTTATAAATATTATGTATAGAGCATACTCGACAAGCATTACAGTACGTATCGAAAGTATACCTATAATATATCAAAATATGTTCTGGGTGTGTGCATAACAATGTATACTACGTGAGAGCATTCAAGTTCTTTCGTCGAGTTCAGTTCTATTTTTGCACATTGTGACCTAAAGTGCATTTGTGATGAATATTTACCGAATGCGGTCTGCAGATATTGTCTTCTTAAAATATAATCGACAGCTGTCGTAGTCGATAAATTCTGTTGCTACGTAAATCCACGAAACAGATCCGATTGTGGCTACCGCATTTCGGCATGTATCGGAACTTCGCCTGAAAAGTATAAGGAGATGTTCGTGGAAGTGTGTGTTTTTGGCACGAAACCAATAATATAAACCATTTACTTAAAACAAATTACTGTTTTTGTCGAAGTTGTGTATGTAAATTGCTCAGATATCAGATTAAATTAAAAGAACTAAGAAAAGAACAATGTGATCTTTCTAAAAAGATAGGAACTGCGCATCATGATTTAAGTGGTTGGGGTTGGGAGTGCTCGCAATTTTTAATCACAGATGTTAGGTTTGGAAGCAACTTTTAAAAACAGCTTACAATTAAAAAAACATTACTTCTCAAATGTTATCAGAGCGGGAGCGCATCACGCCCGTCCACCAATCGCCCGTCCACCAACACCCCCCCCTCACCCCACCCCCACCTCAACACCCACCATCCCCATGAATCCACCCGTGCAATGCATATATATTGTAATTCTCAAATCTGTATTGTTAAGAAGGGCCGGTTTGTTGCTATGCAGGAGCTGCCAGCCCAGTATCATAAGGCCATAATTAAAAGATAATAAATCCATAATTAAATCCAAACTTCTTTTTTCAGTAAAATATGAGGTATTTTTAGTCGTATTCTGTCGAATTTCACAACAGAATGTGACATACATGAAAGGAAAAAAAGATTTTTTCCCACCCATCTGAAAAAGCTAAGGTCGGGTTTGGGCAAATTAAGATAGTTTTTAGTGTGGCCAAACATGCTATATACATGTCTGCTTCACAAGCTTGATCTCGTTCACTAGCCCATTGGTAATGGCATTTGCGCTTTACACCTCTACCCCGCCTTGACGATGGCATGTCTTATGGTATTCATGAGTTTTCACCCTCTCATCTCTATCTGAGATCGAGCGTCTCCGTGGAGGAGAGGTTAACGACGTTGCGTATTAAAGCTTTTCGCCTCTCTCCAACGCAGGTTCGAATCCCACTGGGATCTCGACTTGTAAGTGAGGAAGTGTCGATTCTTACGGCTGGCGGGAGGTGTAAAAGGGGTGATCTACCTCCACCACAAAAAACATCGATCGTCATATATAACCTTACATGTGTTGAAAATGACGTAAAACACCATACAAACAAACATCCGTCTGAGATCGCTGTCTGTTAAAACGAGACGAGATGTAAAACCCCAACACTTGATTTCGTTTTGCTTTTTTATTTATTTATGCTTAGTCATGTTTGAAAGCGTGTTACTAGCTGTTAAAGAATAACTGAGCTCGGTGTTTGGTACCGATTGCAGGCGCAATCGTTGTTAATTTCTTTGATAATTATCAATGGCACACGTTTTACCATTTTGATACTGAGATTTCGTTATTGTAAACCATACTGAAAGGAAAAAGAAACGCATAATGGGTATTTCCGCTATATATTGTATGTTTAATATACTACTGCTAATCGAATGGTACAGGGCGACATTAGGCCTGTTCTTTCGGAAAGAAGGTTTAAACAGCACCGAACACACCAATGGTTATCCCTTTAATTCATTATCGACAGAATACGCATTGGTGAGCAAACGTTGCAATCTCTTAACATTAAACACAATACTGAAATGGTTTGACTTTTTCAAGAGAAACTTCCACATTTATGAATTTTGTCTTTTCTGTAATTAATTGTAGCCCCTTTTTGTACATAAAAACGTTAAGATATATCTGGAATATTACGTGGAACTAGGTGTATATAATAGTGTATTATAGGCAATGTTTTGATTATGCGTTTCTTTTTCTGCGTTTCTTTTTCCTTTCAGCATATTTAACATGTTTATAACTGCTGGCTCCAGTACTCTAGATACAACTTTGTCGTTATATCATTTATTTAAACAAGATACCCCGCTATGGTATCCTTCAAATTCATCATAATAAAAAAAATGTTATCAGTCAGACGCGGGTGGTAGGATTGTTATACAAATTATTTAACTCTTTCTCTGGGAGGGGTCCGTCATAATTTATGTTCAAAGGTTCAAGTGTTTACTATAAGAGCAGTTTGCTGGGGAAATAATAAATTATGTAACGTTTATTGTTTTATGAAACGCTGATTAAACAAAAGTTAGCTTTTTGAACTTACTATTTGGGGTTAAATGTAACAAAATTTTAGGTTTAAAACAATTTAGGTTCTAGACGTGTTGGCATCGGTAAAACATAAAACTTAGTAAAATTACCGTCTCAATATATTAATAAAGTATCATTTTGACTTTAAACCTACTTGCATATAATTGAATACAATTTGAATTCATTTCTTCTTCTTGTAGGTTTGAATATAATAATGCCGCAAAATATTCAAAAGTTAGTAATAGACAAAAGGAGTTTGGTTTGTATCATTCTTATAATTAATATTAGTAAATGAACGAATGTACGTTAGTTAGAAAAACCACAGACCTAATAACTTATTAATATGTCTGTGGAAAAACTGTCGGTACGCCGCGAATTTTTACAAAATCAAGATTGCCGTATGTCCCTTTAAAAAATACTGATAAAGGTGATCCTTTGGGAAACAAACACAATTAAGAGAATAAAGCAGCAGACTCGGTTTTATTGAGTCTGTTCATGAGAAGTAATGAAAGAAGCAACACCTCTCACGCCCCCTAGCACCGGCTTAAGCGGTATTCTACTTCAAAGCCACCTATATTGGGCTCGTTGTTCCAAAAGGACCAGTAAAAATAACACTACTGATTCGTAGCACGGGGAGACTTTTTACAGCCGCCACACTGCACTAAACGAACGCTAGTGTGAATTTAATAAATACTGATAAAGGTGATCCTTTGGGAGCAACAAACACAATTAAGACTCGGTTTTATTGAGTCTGTTCATGAGAAGTAATGAAAGAAGCAACACCTCTCACGCCCCCTAGCACCGGCTTAAGCGGTATTCTACTTCAAAGCCACCTATATTGGGCTCGTTGTTCCAAAAGGACCAGTAAAAATAACACCACTGATTCGTAGCACGGGGAGACTTTTTACAGCCGCCACACTGCACTAAACGAACGCTAGTGTGAACTTTAATAAATACTGATAAAGGTGATCCTTTGGGAGCAACAAACACAATTAAGACTCGGTTTTATTGAGTCTGTTCATGAGAAGTAATGAAAGAAGCAACACCTCTCACGCCCCCTAGCACCGGCTTAAGCGGTATTCTACTTCAAAGCCACCTATATTGGGCTCGTTGTTCCAAAAGGACCAGTAAAAATAACACCACTGATTCGTAGCACAGGGAGACTTTTTACAGCCGCCACACTGCACTAAACGAACGCTAGTGTAAACTTTAATAAATACTATAGTATACTTTAATCTTGATGTATGTCATTTTTACGCTAAAAGCGGACGTTAACACTTAACTGCCGGGAAATAAAAGACATACTTACTTTCTTTTTCCGTAAAGGGACACGTTTAGTGAATTAATAATGCAATGTACTAACAAAACAGGAATATAGTATTTAATTTTACTAAGGCCTCTTTTTTATAATAACTTGGTTTACGGATTTTTTCTGTCGAAATAAAAATAAAAATAAAATTACTCGGGGTGTGGTGGGGGGAGGGGGGGGGCGGGGGGGGCGAGGGGGGCGGGGGAATTGAGAGAAAAAATAAAGGACAATGTTGACGTTTTAAGTCAAAAAGGGGAGAAAATCAAACATTGAACATCACTTTTCGTAGATCCCTATCGAAATCCATGTTTAATAGCATACTTTAGATAAACGGGCATGTCTAACTTGAATGAATGACAACAAATGCAGATATAACAAACGAATATAGCGGGAAAAACTTGCACGGAATTCTAGTCCTTGACACGAGTGGGAAAAAAAAAAACAATTTTTTTTTAAAAAAAAAACAATTAAAAAAAAAAAAAGGGAAAAGTACAATTTTTTTTTTTTTCCAAAACGGGAAAATTAGACTCGGCGGATCCGTAAACCAAGTTATTAAAAAAAAAGGGCCTAATTTACAAATATTTAAATCGAGGTGAAAAAAATAGCGTATTACCGTCATTTTTTCATGATTTTTTTCTTATTAATCTAGATTGCCGCGTGTCTCTATAGTACCCGTTTATTTATGATGATATAGTGTATGCGACCGTGTGTACTCCGCAGGTTTAAGGTCCATCCGCCAGTGAGTTGAATACGTCGTTGTGGTTCGAAGCCCACTGGGAGCTCAACTTGTAAGTGAGAAAGTGTCAAGTGAGAAAGTGTCGGTTCTTACGGATGGCGGGAGGTATACAATACGGGTTCTACCCAGGAATAAGTGGGTGGTCTGCCTCCACCACAACATGTATTCCTGTGCTGCATCGATAATCTTGACATGAAATGTCGCTGTGGGTCCGTGTAGATGTCGCTGTGTCTGTGTAGATGTCGTTGTGTCTGTGACGGCATGTTGACAATCTTCGCGATTACTCATGATGGTTTTGTTGTCCCCGACAGGGCAGGTCCCCACAGTACCCTGATGAGGCATGTCGGCTGCTTTTTCCATCCTTGTTCGGCCCCTTTAAAAACGTAAAAGATAAGCATTGGTTTGATCGTTTTTTCCTGCACGTAGAGGTTGTCTGGAGGAGATCCTTATCTACATGATGGGTGGTTGAGCCGACAAGACACTGCGAGACAAGCCCATTTCAATGGGCATTCTTTCAACGGCGCGAAAGTGGAGGTGTGTCCACATAGAAGTGCACATTGATTGGTTATCTTTGAGATTTGCGAATATTCAGTCAACATGTAGCGTTAAAACCGTGACTTTTTCTGAATCGAGAGTGTCGTTTGACCAACCTTTATGCGTAAATATGATATGCAGCTAGTATTGAATGTTTAAATATCGCTGATAATCTCACTGTTATCTCAACCGCCTAATCGCAAATTAAACACGGACGCAAATTGGTCAACTGCACTTAAAAGTGGGTTAAACGGGTAAATATTGATTAGAGCATTCTGGAGAGTTCAGGAAGGGGACTTAGTGCAGATTTACCTGCCAATCACGATAAGTATGTGTCACGTTATAGGGACACACGGCAGACATGAAGTAAATCAGCACCTTGGTATATTAAGGAGACACTCGGCAATCATGAAGTAAATCAGCACCTTGGTGTATTAAGGAGACACTCGGCAGTCATGAAGTAAATCAGCAACTTGGTGTATTAAGGAGACACTCGGCAGTCATGAAGTAAATCAGCAACTTGGTGTATTAAGGAGACACTCGGCAGTCATGAAGTAAATCAGCACCTTGGTGTATTAAGGAGACACTCGGCAGTCATGAAGTAAATCAGCACCTTGGTGTATTAAGGAGACACTCGGCAGTCATGAAGTAAATCAGCACATTGGTGTATTAAGGAGACACTCGGCAGTCATGAAGTAAATCAGCACCTTGGTATATTAAAGAGACACTCGGCAGTCATGAAGTAAATCAGCAACTTGGTGTATTAAGGAGACACTCGGCAGTCATGAAGTAAATCAACACCTTGGTGTATTAAGGAGACACTCGGCAGTCATGAAGTAAATCAGCATCTTGGTATATTAAAGAGACACTCGGCAGTCATGAAGTAAATCAGCACCTTGGTGTATTGAGGAGACACTCGGCAGTCATGTAGTAAATCAACACCTTGGTGTATTAAAGAGACACTCGGCAGTCATGAAGTAAATCAGCACCTTGGTATATTAAGGAGACACTCGGCAGTCATGAAGTAAATCAGCAACTTGGTGTATTAAGGAGACACTAGGCAGTCATGAAGTAAATCAACACCTTTGTGTATTAAGGAGACACTCGGCGTCATGAAGTAAATCAGCACCTTGGTGTATTAAGGAGACACTTGAGTCATGAAGTAAATCAGCAACTTGGTGTATTAAGGAGACACTCGGCAGTCATGAAGTAAATCAGCAACTTGGTGTATTAAGGAGACACTCGGCAGTCATGAAGTAAATCAGCAACTTGGTGTATTAAGGAGACACTCGGCAGTCATGAAGTAAATCAGCAACTTGGTGTATTAAGGAGACACTCGGCAGTCATGAAGTAAATCAGCAACTTGGTGTATTAAGGAGACACTCGGCAGTCATGAAGTAAATCAGCACCTTGGTGTATTAAAGAGACACTCGGCAATCATGAAGTAAATCAGCAACTTGGTGTATTAAGGAGACACTCGGCAGTCATGAAGTAAATCAGCACCTTGGTGTATTAAAGAGACACTCGGCAATCATGAAGTAAATCAGCAACTTGGTGTATTAAGGAGACACTCGGCAGTCATGAAGTAAATCAGCACCTTGGTGTATTAAGGAGACACTCGGCAGTCATGAAGTAAATCAGCACCTTGGTGTATTAAGGAGACACTCGGCAGTCATGAAGTAAATCAGCAACTTGGTGTATTAAAGAGACACTCGGCAGTCATGAAGTAAATCAGCACCTTGGTGTATTAAAGAGACACTCGGCAGTCTTGAAGTAAATCAGCATCTTGGTGTATTGAGACACTCGGTAGTCATGAAGTAAATCAGCACCTTGGTGTATTAAAGAGACACTCGGCAGTCATAAAGTAAATCAGCACCTTGGTGTATTAAGGAGACACTTGAGTCCTGAAGTAAATCAGCAACTTGGTGTATTAAGGAGACACTCGGCAGTCATGAAGTAAATCAACAACTTGGTGTATTAAGGAGACACTCGACAGTCATGAAGTAAATCAGCAACTTGGTGTATTAAGGAGACACTCGGCAGTCATGAAGTAAATCAGCACCTTGGTGTATTAAGGAGACACTCGGCGGTCTTGAAGTAAATCAGCATCTTGGTGTATTGAGACACTCGGCAGTCATGAAGTAAATCAGCACCTTGGTGTATTAAGGAGACACTCGGCGGTCTTGAAGTAAATCAGCATCTTGGTGTATTGAGACACTCGGCAGTCATGAAGTAAATCAGCACCTTGGTGTATTAAAGAGACACTCGGCAGTCATGAAGTAAATTAGCACCTTGGTGTATTAAGGAGACACTCGGCAGTCATGAAGTAAATCAGCAACTTGGTGTATTAAAGAGACACTCGGCAGTCATGAAGTAAATCAGCACCTTGGTGTATTAAGGAGACACTCGGCAGTTTTGAAGTAAATCAGCATCTTGGTGTATTGAGACACTCGGCAGTCATGAAGTAAATCAGCACCTTGGTGTATTAAAGAGACACTCGGCAGTCATGAAGTAAATCAGCACCTTGGTGTATTAAAGAGACACTCGGCAGTCATGAAGTAAATCAGCACCTTGGTGTATTAAGGAGACACTCGGCAGTCATGAAGTAAATCAGCAACTTGGTGTATTAAGGAGACACTATGCAGTCATGAAGTAAATCAGCACCTTGGTGTATTAAAGAGACACTCGGCAGTCATGAAGTAAATCAGCACCTTGGTGTATTAAGGAGACACTCGGCAGTCATGAAGTAAATCAGCAACTTGGTGTATTAAAGAGACACTCGGCAGTCATGAAGTAAATCAGCACCTTGGTGTATTAAAGAGACACTCGGCAGTCATGAAGTAAATCAGCATCTTGGTGTATTGAGACACTCGGCAGTCATGAAGTAAATCAGCACCTTGGTGTATTAAAGAGACACTCGGCAGTCATGAAGTAAATCAGCACCTTGGTGTATTAAGGAGACACTCGGCAGTCATGAAGTAAATCAGCAACTTGGTGTATTAAGGAGACACTAGGCAGTCATGAAGTAAATCAGCACCTTGGTGTATTAAGGAGACACTCGGCGGTCATGAAGTAAATCAGCCCCTTGGTGTATTAAGGAGACACTCGGCAGTCATGAAGTAAATCAGCACCTTGGTGTATTAAGGAGACACTCGGCAGTCATGAAGTAAATCAGCACCTTGGTGTATTAAAGAGACACTCGGCGGTCATGAAGTAAATCAGCACCTTGGTGTATTAAGGAGACACTCGGCGGTCATGAAGTAAATCAGCACCTTGGTGTATTAAGGAGACACTCGGCGATCATGAAGTAAATCTGCAACTTGGTGTATTAAGGAGACACTCGGCAATCATGAAGTAAATCTGCAACTTGGTGTATTAAGGAGACACTCGACAATCATGGAGTAAATAAGCACCTTGGTGTATTAAGGAGACACTCGGCAGTCATGAAGTAAATCAGCAACTTGGTGTATTAAGGAGACACTAGGCAGTCATGAAGTAAATCAGCACACTGGTGTATTAAGGAGACACTCGGCGGTCATGAAGTAAATCAGCCCCTTGGTGTATTAAGGAGACACTCGGCAGTCATGAAGTAAATCAGCACCTTGGTGTATTAAGGAGACACTCGGCAGTCATGAAGTAAATCAACACCTTGGTGTATTAAGGAGACACTCGGCGGTCATGAAGTAAATCAGCACCTTGGTGTATTAAGGAGACACTCGGCAATCATGAAGTAAATCTGCAACTTGGTGTTTTAAGGAGACACTCGACAATCATGGAGTAAATAAGCACCTTGGTGTATTAAGGAGACACTCGGCAATCATGAAGTAAATCTGCAACTTGGTGTATTTAGGAGACATTCGACAATCATGAAGTAAATCAGCACCTTGGTGTATTAAGGAGACACTCGGCAATCATGAAGTAAATCTGCAACTTGGTGTATTAAGGAGACACTCGGCAATCATGAAGTAAATCAGCACCTTGGTGTATTAAGGAGACACTCGACAATCATGGAGTTAATAAGCAGCTTGGTATATTAAGTAGACACTCGGCAATCATGAAGTAAATCAGCACCTTGGTATATTAAAGAGACATTCGGCAATCATTAAGCATCACCTTAGTATTTTAAGTAGACACGCTGCAATCATGAAGTAAATCAACACCTTGGTATATTAAGGAGACACTCGACAATCATGAACTAAATCGGCACCTCGGTATATTAAAGAGACACCCGGCAATCATGAAGTAATTCAACACCTCGGTATATTAAAGAGACACACGGCAATCATGAAGTAAATCAGCACCTTGGTGTATTAAAGAGACACTCGCCGTAAATCAGCACCAGGTTAATCAGCACCTTGATATATTAAAGAGAAACTCGGCAATCATGAAGTAAATAAGCACCTTGGTATATTAAAGAGACACTCGGCAATCATGAAGTAAATCAGCACCAGGTAAATCAGCACCTTGGTGTATTAAAGAGACATACGGCAATCATGAAGTAAATCAGCACCAGGTAGATCAGCACCTTGGTGTATTAAAGAGACACTCGGCAATCTTGAAGTAAATCAGCACCTTGGTGTATTAAAGAGACACTCGGCAATCATGAAGTAAATCAGCACCTTAGTATATTAAGGAGACACTCGGCAATCATGAAGTAAATCAGCTCCTTGGTGTCTTAAGGAGACACTAGGCAATCATGAAGTAAATCAGCTCCTTTGTGTATTAAAGAGACACTCGGCAATCATGAAGTAAATCAGCTCCTTTGTGTATTAAAGAGACACTCGGCAATCATGAAGTAAATCAGCACCTTGGTATATTAAAGAGAACTCGGCAATCATGAAGTAAATCAGCACCTCGGTATATTAAAGAGAAACTCGGCAATCATGAAGTAAATCGGCACCAATTAAATCAGCACCTTGGTGTATTAAAGAGACATACGGCAATCATGAAGTAAATAAGCACCTTGGTATATTAAAGAGACACTCGGCAATCATGAAGTAAATAAGCACCTTGGTATATTAAAGAGACACTCGGCAATCATGAAGTAAATCAGCACCAGGTAAATCAGCACCTTGGTATATTAAAGAGACATACGGCAATCATGAAGTAAATCAGCACCTTGGTATATTAAAGAGAACTCGGCAATCATGAAGTAAATCAGCACCTCGGTATATTAAAGAGACACCCGGCAATCATGAAGTAAATCAGCATAAGGTAAATCAGCAACCTGGTGTATTAAAGAGACATACGGCAATCACGAAGTAAATCAGCACCTTGGTATATTAAGGAGACACTCGGCAGTCATGAAGTAAATCAGCACCATGGTATATTAAGGAGACACTCGGCAATCATGAACTAA
This sequence comes from Cyrtodaria siliqua, assembly GCA_037043455.1. Taxonomy (NCBI): domain Eukaryota; kingdom Metazoa; phylum Mollusca; class Bivalvia; order Adapedonta; family Hiatellidae; genus Cyrtodaria; species Cyrtodaria siliqua. Next base: position 11,806 of record JAWPHD010021766.1, read on the forward strand.
ATCGGCACCTCGGTATATTAAAGAGACACCCGGCAATCATGAAGTAAATCAACACCTCGGTATATTAAAGAGACACACGGCAATCATGAAGTAAATCAGCACCTTGGTGTATTAAAGAGACACTCGCCGCAAATCAGCACCAGGTAAATCAGCACCTTGATATATTAAAGAGACATACGGCAATCATGAAGTAAATCAGCACCAGGTAGATCAGCACCTTGGTGTATTAAAGAAACACTCGGCAATCATGAAGTAAATCAGCACCTTGGTGTATTAAAGAGACAATCGGCAATCATGAAGTAAATCAGCACCTTAGTATATTAAAGAGACACTCGGCAATCATGAAGTAAATCAGCACCTTGGTGTATTAAAGAGACAATCGGCACTCATGAAGTAAATCAACACCTTGGTGTATTAAAGAGACACTCGGCAATCATGAAGTAAATCAGCTCCTTTGTGTATTAAAGAAACACTCGGTAATCATGAAGTAAATCAGCACCTTAGTATATTAAAGAGACACTCGGCAATCATGAAGTTAATCAGCACCTTGGTGTATTAAAGAGACAATCGGCACTCATGAAGTAAATCAACACCTTGGTGTATTAAAGAAACACTCGGCAATCATGAAGTAAATCAGCCACTTGGTGTATTAAAGAGACACTCGGCAATCATGAAGTAAATCAGCAACTTGGTGTATTAAAGAAACACTCGGCAATCATGAAGTAAATCAGCAACTTGGTGTATTAAAGAGACACTCGGCAATCATGAAGTAAATCAGCACCTTGGTGTATTAAAGAGACAATCGGCACTCATGAAGTAAATCAACACCTTGGTGTATTAAAGAGACACTCGGCAATCATGAAGTAAATCAGCAACTTGTTATATTAAGGAGACACTCGGCAGTAATGAAGTAAATCAGCACATTGGTGTATTAAGGAGACACTAGGCAGTCATGAAGTAAATCAACACCTTGGTGTATTAAGGAGACACTCGGCAAACATGAAGTAAATCAGCACCTTGGTGTATTAAGGAGACACTCGGCAAACATGAAGTAAATCAACACCTTGGTGTATTAAGGAGACACTCGGCAAACATGAAGTAAATCAGCACCTTGGTGTATTAAGGAGACACTCGGCAGTCTTGAATTAAATCAGCACCTTGGTGTATTAAAGAGACACTCGGCAAACATGAAGTAAATCAGCAACTTGATGTATTAAGGAGACACTAGGCAGTCATGAAGTAAATCAGCAACTTGGTGTATTAAAGAGACACTCGGCAGTCTTGAATTAAATCAGCACCTTGGTGTATTAAAGAGACACTCGGCAAACATGAAGTAAATCAGCAACTTGATGTATTAAGGAGACACTAGGCAGTCATGAAGTAAATCAGCAACTTGGTGTATTAAAGAGACACTCGGCAAACATGAAGTAAATCAGCACCTTGGTGTATTAAGGAGACACTCGGCAGTCATGAAGTAAATCAGCACCTTGGTGTATTAAGGAGACACTCGGCAGTCATGAAGTAAATCAGCACATTGGTGTATTAAGGAGACACTCGGCAAACATGAAGTAAATCAACACCTTGGTGTATTAAAGAGACACTCGGCAATAATGAAGTAAATCAGCACCTTGGTGTATTAAGGAGACACTCGGCAGTCATGAAGTAAATCAGCACCTTGGTGTATTAAGGAGACACTAGGCAGTCATGAAGTAAATCAGCAACTTGGTGTATTAAAGAGACACTCGGCAAACATGAAGTAAATCAGCAACTTGGTGTATTAGGGAAACACTAGGCAGTCATGAAGTAAATCAGCAACTTGGTGTATTAAAGAGACACTCGGCAAACATGAAGTAAATCAGCACCTTGGTGTATTAAGGAGACACTCGGCAGTCATGAAGTAAATCAGCACCTTGGTGTATTAAGGAGACACTCGGCAAACATGAAGTAAATCAACACCTTGGTGTATTAAAGAGACACTCGGCAATAATGAAGTAAATCAGCACCTTGGTGTATTAAGGAGACACTCGGCAAACATGAAGTAAATCAGCACCTTGGTGTATTAAAGAGACACAAAGTTAAATCAACACCTCGATTGAAATGGACATTGACACTCTTGCAGTATATATACCAAGTGTTAAATTAGCAGCTCGATTTATTAAAGAGACACATGGCAATCCTGAAATAAATGAACACCTCGATTGATTTAAGGGTTACTCGACAATCTTGAAGTATTTAAATCAGCACCTCGGTTTATTAAAGGGGCACACAGTAATCTTGAAGTATTTACATTCGCACCTCGGTTTATTAAACCAGTAGTCTTGAAGTATTTATCAAGCGTTTATTCAGCACCTCTATTTAATTAAGAGACAAACGGCAATCTTGAAGTATTTATCAAAATGGTAATAACAGTGAGTCAAATTGGGGGAAAAACATGAGTATTTGCAGGTAAATAAATCACTGGGATTAAAATATAGGTTGATGTACGCACTGTACCTGTACAGATGCATATACCATATCGAGCTAAACCAATCGGAGTTTACCATAGATCGTAGATAACAATTGTGATTTTCAAATCTGCTTGTTATTTAGAAAACTGTCGAGACGCAGTAAAGTCAACATAGCTGCATGCGTGTCCCTTTAAAGGGGCACATGGCAATCTTGATTTTTCAAAAACTAGCGGCGTCCCGTTTGTTTTTCTACATTATTGCATTGGTTCAATCATTAATGTTAATTATAAGAATTGTATTAAGCCAGTTGTTTTTGCATATTATTATTTTTTGATATTATTGCACCACTAATATATTAAAACTTATAGTATAATAAGGCGAAATAGTGAATACTTAAACTTTTATTTATTTAAATGTAACCAGGGTAAAAGTAAAAATGATACTGCATATATAAATCGAGACACCCATTTCAAATACTTCAAGATTGCCGTGTGTCCCTTTAAGATAGGGGTTTTGGTATTCTTACGCAAAAAAAGATAAAGCAATTTCTTGACTAATATTAGATTTTATCGTAATCTATGGGTGGCATGAGAGCGCTCAATAGTCGGACAGTGGCGTAGCTGTGTGTGCGTGCGTGTGTAGTTCTAAGGAGTATAGTCCCGCCGCCTTTAAACCAATAGGACGTCCAAGGTACACTGTAGTGGCATAGCATAATTATATACACTCGCAACTTAAAGGTCGACGGTACCACGACGCGATATTAGGGTAGCCTTCCATGTTTTTTTAAATGTGTTTGATAAAAAAGCAAATCTGATATTATGGATGTTTAGATTTTGAAAAAACGAAGAATTTATACACTGACACAAAAAAGCCAAACATCCAATGTCCCGGTTTATAGGTTACATGTGACTCTGTCAACGTCTCGAAAAGTTGTCTGCGATCACAAGATAATTTGTCACATGACCATAGCTAAAATATCAAAATGTTAAAACAGAACATTAACGCCGTGACCTGACGCCACTAGTCATATTTTTTTGTGTATGGTATTTTACGTTATTTCAACACATGTAAGGTTATATATGACGGTCGATTTTTTGTGGTGGAGGCAGACCACCCACTTTTCCTGGGTAGAACCAGTACTGTACACCTCCCGCCATCCGTAAGAATCGACATTTCCTCACTTACAAGTCGAGTTCCCAGTGGGATTTGAGCCCGCAGCGGTGAGAGGCGATAAGCATTACAATGCAACGTCGTTAACCCCTCGGGCATGGGCTAATACAATGCAGAGGGTGTTGCTGATTGAGTTATAAACACTCGAATTAAACACCTACTTTGAAAAAGTATGAGTGTCATTAAGTATTTTTTTCATTTTCATCGTTTTTACAAGTTTCTGGTAATTTGCTCATACGTTGACAGGGGTTGTATGTGGAGGCATGGAACGACATCGCTGGGCAAATATTGTGTAGGATCATCCTCTGAAGCAGAGATGCCATATTGTATATCTTTTCCAAATTTGAGCGGTTTGCGAATAACGTCAAAGTCAAGCAAATTCATTGAGGCCCGTATAGGGGGTCTCTTACATTTATGAAGTGAAGCGAAGAGCGTATGCACATACTTTTTAACGGTCATGAATGCATGTGCTTGCAGCGCTTGTCGTGCTTAAAGGAAGCTACGCCCTTTAAACTTAAAAAAAGGAAAGAATGAATGTGTTTTACGGCACGTCGACACATAAATAGGTCATATTGTGCGCAAAAACTGATGAAAGATGAAGAAATGAAGTAGTAATTAAAAATTAATGTAAATATATAAAGATAAAACCACTAACAAATAAGGGATGATATGGCAGTAATATAAACTGTATATGTAAATCAACAAAAGGAAACACAGTTTATTAAAAAAGGAAGTTTTTTTTATAGTTTACGACCGGCGATACATAATCCTGTTTAAATATCAAAATCTATAACCTGACATGTGTTGAAAATGACGTAAAACACCATACAAACAAACAATCAAACAACAAACAAACAAACACATATCAAGATCTAGTATTGGAAGCTGAAATTCCTAAAAACAAGCAACTGTTTTTTACGAACAAATCGGAATGTTCATTTCACCTTTTGAATAATACATAAATATGACTTGGACACATTCACGACTTTGCAATTAAGCTTGATCCATCAATTAGTACAGTTAGATCATGACCTGAGAAATGAAAAGGAATACTAATTAAGGGAATCAGTTTCATTAATTACTTCCATCAGTAAATTATGGTATCCTTAATGACGTTATAGGTGTCGCTTTGACGTGATCTTATTAACTTAACGAATCGTTTGTTCAGCAAATTTGATTGGCTATGATAAATACTTTAAGGTCATTTTCTTCGATTTGTACAACGTTTGTGTCAATAGGTTTACAATTCAGGCGTTCGGTGAAAAAATAAAGAATTAGTTGACCATTGATTTAGAGGTTAGTGCGTACACTAATTATTCTATGAGTTGGCGTGTGGTATAGCTAGTTCAAGGGGAATTGGGTGCAGAATCTATTCTTAAATTCGTAATAAATAATCAGGATTTACAAAATAATGATTAGAGAATTATTTTTTATTACTTTCCTTAAAGTTATCTCTACTGTTGTTGTTAATGAACTGCCACATATGATTTGTTTTGTTTGAAGACTGTGGCGGGATGAGAATCTTGACACTAAAATATATATAGTTTATTCAGATAATTCCAATGCATATAAACTTGACAGGCTGTCAGCGATATATATACTATACAATAATAATAAATGGCGTGTGCAACAACGTTAAAGAAAACACTGTGGTTAAAGGTCATACTCTCCGTTAAAAGCAACAAGCTCTGTTAGATGTAACTGTCATCTACTCTAACGTTATGGGTAACACGTTTTATTGTTACGTAAACATAAACGTAACAACGGTCTGTGCCGAAGGTAGTTTTCAACATACACTGAAAGACTTTAAAAACGCAACAGGGAAATAAAGATAATAGAAATTAAATTTTAATTTCATCTATTCTATTTAACAATAACTAGAGTTGATTTGCTGAAAATGTCTTTCAAATTGATCAGCAAAAAACTATTACCCGGTATATCCCAATATGCGTAGGAGATGTCAGGCGTGCATTGCCGCTAATGGTGGATATTGTGACTTTTGCGTTTGTGGGTATTACTGTTGTATTTTGAATTTAACAAGTTTAATGTTGATCTGTTTGAATTAAATTTCTATTGAAATATGTCAGTTATCTTAGTTTATTTCCCTGTTGCGTTTTTTAAAGTCTTTCAGTGTATTTAGTTTCGATGACAAATGATGTTATCTTTAACGTCAGTGTTGTAGTTTTAACGGAAGATGTGATTGTTACCTTTAGCGGAATTGTTACCTTTAACGTATTACATACAGCTTGTCCTGATTTTATAATTGAATATAGACATTAACACATGGGTAACTGTGTTAGATACATATTCCTGAGTGAACGTAGTGGACGAGTAAAAGGATAAGTTTCTTCCGTTCTGAGTACATTATATCCCGTAAAATAATATTTCCCATGCGTCTATGTACTTATAACATTTCGCATTCTTTACATAGGGTGGTCCGTGGCCGAGTGGTTATAGTCCCCGACTTGAAATCACTTGACCCTCACCGCAGTTGGACAAGGAATCTTTATGTGAGGAAGCTATTCTTCTGGCGGTGGTTCTACCCTTGCACGAACATTTCACAGAGGGAAGCTGGGTCTTCCTCAACCAATGGAAGCTTGAAAGTCGCCATATGACCTTAGCTGTTGTTGCGACAATGAAAAAACCCAAGCGGTATTAACTATTAGTTGTAATAATAAAAAAAAAGAAGAAATTAGACCTGCGTTTGAATAATGCTAAACGACCATTCTTTTTGTAGAAGCCCAGGTGTGCTATGACAAATTGGTTAATGTTATCAAATGTTCTTTCTTTTTTCGGCTTTCTCTTTTTTTATCAAGTTTAACCGCCTGTTAATCGTAACTTTCAGTGGCCATTTTATAAGTAGATATGAAATGTGTGGTTTTTTTTTTTTAAATTTATGTGTCTTATATAGAGATTATTCGACAGTTGGTTTCATTTACAACGGATATATTAACGAGAGATTCGGACTGTTTGTGTTTTCATGAATGATCGGTAGCGAACCAGTGAAATGCAGTGCATTTCATACACAAATAATACAATGAAATATCACATTTGCATATGTTTTAGAAAGTCACGCCTATACACATGTACTATAGATGAAAATAAATGCAGTGCTTGCAAGTGTATTATTGAATAAGATGTTTAAGAGTTGCTCTGTATGAGATATATGATTGACATATATGTATGAGATCTGTGATTGACAAATATGTATGAGATCTATGATTGACATATATGTATGAGATCTATGACTGACATATATGTGTGAGATCTATGACTGACATATATGTATGAAATCTGTGATTGACATATATGCTTGACATATATGCATGATATCTATGATTGACAAATATGCATGAGATCTATGATTGACATATATGTATGAGATCTATGACTGACATACATGTGTGAGATCTATGACTGACATATATGTATGAAATCTGTGATTGACATATATGCATGAGATCTATGATTGACATATATGCATGGGATCTATGATTGACATATATGTATGAGATATATGATTGACATATATGCATGAGATATATGATTGACATATATGCATGAGATCTATGATTGACATATATATGTATGAGATATATAATTGACATATATGCATGAGATCTATGATTGACATATATGCATGAGATATATGATTGACAAATATGTATGAGATCTATGATTGACATATATGCATGAGATCTATGATTGACATAAAAAGTATATGCATGAGATCTATGATTGACATATATGCTAGAGATCTATGATTGACATATATTCATGAGATATATGATTGACAAATATGCATGAGATCTATGATTTACATATATGCATGAGATCTATGATTGACATATATGTATGAGATCTATGATTGACATATATGTATGAGACATATGACTGACATATATGTATGAGACCTAAGATTGACATATATGTATGAGATTGATGATTGACATATATGTATGCGATTGATGATTGACATATATGTATGAGATCTATGATTGACATATAGGTATGAGATCTATGATTGACACATATGTATGATATATATGATTGACAAATATGTATGAGATATATTATTGACAAATATGTATGAGATCAATGATTGACATATATTTGACAAATATGTATGAGATCTATGATTGACATATATGTATGAGATCTATGATTGACATATATGTATGAGATCTATGATTGACATATATGCATGATATATATGATTGACATATATGCATGAGATCTATGATTGACATATATGTATGAGATCTATGATTGACAAATATGTATGAGATCTATGATTGACATATATGCATGAGATCTATGATTGACATATATGCATGATATATATGATTGACATATATGTATGAGATCTATGATTGACAAATATGTATGAGATCTATGATTGACAAATATGTATGAGATCTATGATTGACATATATGCATGATATATATGATTGACATATATGCATGAGATCTATGATTGACATATATGTATGAGATCTATGATGACTGACATATATGTATGAGATATATTATTGACAAATATGTATGAGATCTATGATTGACATATATGTATTAGATATATGACTGACATATATGCATGAGATTTATTATTGACAAATATGTATGAGATCTATGATTGACATATATGCATGAGATATATGACTGACATATATGCATGAGATATATGATTGACATATATGCGTGAGATCTATTATTGACAAATATGCATGAGATTGACATATATGCATGAGATCTATTATTGACATATATGCATGAGATCTATGAGATCTATGATTTACATATATTCATGAGATATATGATTTACATATATGTATGAGATCTATGATTGACAAATATGTATGAGATATATGACTGACAAATATGTATGAGCTCTATGATTGACATATATGTATAAGATATATGATTGACACATATGTATGAGATCTATGATTTACATATATGCATGAGATATATGATTTACATATATGCATGCGATCTATAATTGACATATATGTATAACACCTATTATTGAAATATGATTGGAATTCAAGCTCCGATCAACTCATGACCACAATTCACTCAAAAACGCCGTCAAACGTTATAGCCGGATATTGTTAGATGTATTCTAAATATAGAACGAGACTTCAGGTAAGAGGGAGATACATTGACTCAAGAATGTCGTAAAATATACAATTACGGTTACAAACATGACCAGATCGGCGTGATAGCTCTCTCTTTGGTGAGTTTTATTCATGCATGTGCATATTTAAGGTTATTCAGTTGCAATAAGGCGGTTGTTTGTGCAGGCATTGCGCGATGTTTTCAGAAAACCTCGCCGGAAAATTGCGACCGGAGTCGTGCCTCATGCACTAATGTGTCATAGCTCTATGGTAGGTACCGAATACAAGAGGAGCCAACCCAACCTCCGTGCAGTGATCTTGTAGCCAATAATCCGTGCCACCACACTAATCACGTGACGATAGCTGAGGCCATGTGATTACAAAAAATAGCGATACACTAGGTAACGCTTGGTACATCAAACTCTTGCCGTAACCAACAGGCAATCGATCATCAATTAAATTTACGCACAGTTTCTGTAATGTTCTCAAAGGAATACATGTTTGTTTAAAAGTACTGTAACTTAGTAAACGGGATGCATATTCGCTAAAACTGATTTTTTTATATAAATGAATTATTTTTGTACCCAGATACCGTTTTTCACTCTATTTTCCTATATTCTGAACAAAGCAAGTTAAAATATTGGCCTAAAAACATTTAACCAAAACATTAAACTTAGATGGATTTCAGCTATAAATGTGTGTACTTAACAGAAATGGGAAGTAACCACTGCGGGGAGTTTGGAGCCAACCGTGAACGCTCGGCTCGTGTGTATCACGGCGCTTCGGTATGTTCAAAATCTTGATATTTTGATCGCCGGAAGGCAATGGCATAGAAAATAGTGCATTGCTGCTATGTAAACATTATGGCCGCTTACAACACGTGTTGATGTATACTTTGCGTTGAGTGTTTGTTTTTTGCAATGCAGATGAATGTTTTATCACTGCTTTCATGTAAATAAACTATTGATGGAGCAATCAGCTGAATAGCATTGCAACATATGGATGATAACTTTGATTTTGAATGCAAAGTTGTTTTGGCGGGAATCTAAGGTGTGATGACGTTACTAATATGGAAACTTGCGTATTACATTCTAGACTGCTACACAGCGTTTAAATATAAACGACTGTAGAAGTCCGCCATTATGTTTACCTGCTTGTTTTATAGGCGTAGTCATTATCACGGCGCTTGAGTATGTTCAAAATCTTGATATTTTGATCGCCGGAAGGCAATGACACAGCAAATAGTGCATTGCTGCTATGTAAACAATATGTCCGCTTACCACACGTGCTGATGTATACTTTGCGTTGAGCGTTTTTTTTTTGCAATGCAGATAAAGGTTTTATCACTGCTTTCATGTAAATAAACTATTGATGGAGCAATCAGCTGACTAACATTGCAACATTTGGATGATAACTTTGATTTTGAATGCAAAGTTGTTTTGGCGGGAATCTAAGGTGGGATGACGTTACTGATATGGAAACCTGCGTATTACATTCTAGACTGCTACACAGCGTTTAAATATAAACGACTGTAGAAGTCCGCCATTATGTTTACCTGCATGTTTTATAGGCGTAGTCATTCTCACAGTTTATAGATATCCGCCACCTTACTTCCTTTATGTAAGTGACGCGTCTGCATCATGTAAATAATAATGAGTAAATCCCAATGCATGTATGTGTTGTTATAGAACGTAGATCAGACGCTTGGCCACGATCGTGGTTGGAATGCACTTTATTTAGCCGTAATTAACAGCAGTTTGACTGTCGCTTGACTGAAACGGTACATGCGCAGTGAAGCAGTCTAAATGTACGAGATGTTGCGAATGAAGAGGACGGTTCGCGAAAGAATAACATTTGCTGCATTTATATGGGTTGTTTTAGTTTTTTTCCGAAAGTATGGTGGCATATTTCTGCCACGAGATAGCTAGATAATTATTATGATTATTTCGAGATAGTAACATGTATTTTTCGAGATAATAATGAATTTTCGCGAAAATCTTATATCATTTGTAAGATAAAAATATCTCTAATTCTTTAAGTTATCATGTTAAATGTCACGCTAATGCCCACTTCTGCCATCATGATTCTGGTTTCTAGAGAATTATCACAATGCCCGTACGATGCTTACTTCGAGATAGTGATTGAATTTTCACGAAAATCTCTCAGTACCGCGATACTACTGATCATGATAGTCCTTGTTTCGCGATAAATAATGTTATTGAGTTAACTATAAATATTTACAAGATAGTAACGTGAATTTTTATGATAATTAGTCGGAATTATTACGAAAACAAAATTTCAAATGTTAACTATTATGCTAACGTAAGAAGTGGGCAGTATCGCAGCAAGTTTTGTTAGATTAAACTGTTGAAAATTAAAGAGAAAATGTAACATTATCGCGAAAAATACACGATAAATTATCTAGCTATCTCGTGGCAGAAATATGCCACCATACGAAAGCAGAGGTCTTACGTGCCATGTAACATTCGATTTTGATTAAAAATCAAAAATTGTATTCGTTATTCTGGTGCTGTCATATGGAACTCGATCGCACCTCCAATGCGACAAGCCAAACATATCAAAGAATTTAAAAAGAATTGAATGTTGTTTAACGGCTCATCAACACAGTACAGGTTATTTAGAGCCGCCCCAGAGAGAGGGGAAGGATACATAGAAATCCGGGAACCTGCCCTTCTCTTATTATCGAATAGACTCCTATGGTTCTTGAAACGTGCTCGGAGGATAGACCGATACACGGGACCGCCCGGTTACGTCCCCATCCGACGGACGAGGCTAAGGAAAAGTGTCTTGCTCAAGAACACACCGATGGAACTCAGTGGCACCACGGAGGATTGAACCCGGGGCCTCCGGTTACAAATCCGCCGCGCTACCGACTGCGTCATTCCTATCTTTTAGGTAATACTGGTTAATTTTAATTTGCTTGCATTTGGTTAAGTACTTTAAGATAATTTAAAAAGATTTATATATATATAGATACTTTTGATTTTACAACAGGAAACTCTTCAGAATTGTATAATATTGTACGTATTTAACCATGTGTGTGTGTTACATGTTTCTTCATTTGATGGCCTCAAGGGAGAACAATTGTTGTAAATTGATTGAGTTACCATCATTAAATAAAGCATTTATTATTATTATTATATTATTATTATTATTATTATTATTATCATTATTATTATTATTATTATTAACAGCAGCATATTTATAGCGGAAATTCCCAATATACATTTCCGCCATGGGATTATGTTATTAAACATTGTGTACTTTGTTGACATTGATAATGTATGATCAAAGAAGAAAGATTGTTTAAATGAATGCATTATGGCGGTAATTAGCAAAACATTAATACGTTTATTATAGCAAAGGTTAGAAAGACAATAGACTGAAACCCCAGATAAGGCATGTGTGTGAAAGGTGTGTAATTACTTTACTGATGATGAATTATGCTTAATGACAAACGTATGCAATTTCGAATTATTCAGATGCGTATATTACCGCAGGAACTTATTATATCTTCAAATGTTTAAATGTTAAAAACAGAAACTGTAAAGTGTTTAGTAACATGTGTTGAGGTATGTAACAGTCGATCCATTTGATGATAAGCTATTGCTTTGACATTATGAATGATGTTTCTACGTTCTGTCTGTCTGTCTGTCTGTCTGCCAGCCTGCCTTCCTGCCTGGCCTGCCTGACCGTCTCCTGTCTGTCTGGATCATCTTCGACGCTTGCTTTTAAATACAGACGTCTTGACTTGTTTCTAAACACATTAACACATTATTTTACTTGTATTAATAAAACACGATGAACATAAATAAAGAATATGGCATATTTATGGAGGTTTTTTTTTTTTTCGATTTTTGTAAACGCCTTAATATAATATGGAAGGTCACAGCAGACGACAATAATATAGTATCCATAATATCACATTCAACGTAAAGAAAGCCCTTTATTCTTGCCGTTGTAATTATACCTTAACCGAATTATAACATAATCATATTATTATATGCATGATGAATGATTAAGGCGATCAGGTGTACTTTACAAGCGTTAGATTACACGAGATATATAACATATGCCGCCGCCCTTCTCAGGTTGTTGTTCTTTTCTTAACTGGTTCCAATGTGTCGTTTGACGTTGATGTGGCAATATCATTAATTTAACATATGGAAATCTCTCCTTTTTTTTATATAAAGAACGATCCAATATTTTTTTTATAATTATAAAGAACTATCCAAATTTAGAGATATTTAGAGACAGAGATAATAAACAAAAAAGTTCGTTCTTTAGGAGGAATTCAAGTTTATGTGTATAGGTCCAGGCGATTTTTTTTGCTGAGAACTGTGTGTGTGTGTGTGTGTGTGTGCGTGTGCGTGTGCGTGTAACTGTTCACTTTTTTTAAAATTCGCCTAGGCCTATACACATATACGTGTTCTTGTGACTCCGTGGTCGAGAGTTTAAAGACGTTAAAACCTTCTCGTCTCACACCGCTGCAGGTTCGAATCCCAAGTGAGAGCTTGACTCGTAAGTCAATTCTTACGGATGGCAGTAGGTATTATATACAGTTTTGCCTCCACCACCAAAAATCGACGTCATACATAGCCTAAAATGCGCTAAAAAAAAATTATGTCAAACACTATCAAACAATTCAAAGCTTCCTACTCAAGACCCACGTATTTTATTGTATCCCTTTACGATTCGTTTTGGTAGATCAATTTAAGATTGTCCCAGAAGTTGGGAGAGTGGCGTATATATACATTAACAATAATTATATGTGTTTGTCAGGGTCGTAGCTGTGCCTTAATCAATGTGAAGGCACAAGGTCTAGGAGGGTCCATGGGAATGCATCCCCTCCCCCCCGCCCCCCCCCCCCCCCACAACCCACCCACACACGAATTACTTTGGGAGAGTTGCGTATATATACATTAACAATAATTAAATGTGTTTGTCAGGGTCGTAACTGTGCCTAAATCAGTGTGTAGGCACAAGGTCTAGGAGGGTCCATGGGTAACAATAATTAAATGTGTTTGTCAGGGTCGTAACTGTGCCTAAATCAGTGTGTAGGCACAAGGTCTAGGAGGGTCCATGGGTAACAATAATTAAATGTGTTTATCAGGGTCGTAGCTGTGCCTAAATAAAAATTATGGACTCTTCTTTCTTTGAATTAAGACCATTCCATTTATGTGACACAAAAAAGGGGTGTTTTGGAAAATGACTGATCAGCAGACGGACAGTGTAAGCCTGAGTATTTGAGTATTTTACTCATACCTTTCTTTTACAAATAAACTCAGTGTTTTAAAATTGTGAGTATCATGCATTACTGATCATCTTACTACAAATACTCTAAACTTTTAAATCGTGAGTATTATATGTGTATGTACTGTCCTGTGGAACAGTTTATTCCATATTTACATGATGAAAATGGTTCTAAGCATGTGTTTAATGCTCAGATCATACAGGGTTTCTTTCGTTTTACTTAACTCCCATTTTATCAGAATAGCTGCGCTCTTTTAAACTGTATTAATTAATTCATATCTATTTTTAAAAGCATAAGCTATTCAAAGAAATTGTTTACTCTAAACAAGTTCCTTGTTACTCATTCGTTTTGAATCTGATGAGTAAATACTCATTGCAGTCAAAAATTATCTCCAGCTCTGGTAATTCATGGAAACTCCTTCAATTCTCCAGAGACCCTATGTAACCATATGTGTATTTGTTTATTGTCATATAACCCTAGTATACTCAGCAAAAACAGAAACGTCCCCATTTTAAGCTGTAATTTGCATAGGGTTGACTTTGTTACACTTTGTACACCAATCTAGACACAATTTCATCATTTTATACTTATCACTCAGTCATTCTGATCAATATCAATAATCATCAAAAACCAGAGTTTGTTTGTTGCTGCTAAATCATGTGTTATTCAAATTGCGAAATCACTATAGTTTTATTATAAACGGAGGTAATCTGAAAATATTCATTTTTGAAAGCTGTATTGCGCAAACATGAGTGAAACAGTCAGAATATTTTCTCTGTCTTTTTAATGCTGATGTCATTCTTTGTTTATTTCAATATAACAAAAATGTCTTAACTCACAGTTTTAACAACAAGACCCGGAAATGCTGTTTAAAACATAACAAGGGAAATAAGTTTGCCCACAATGTTGATTCCATGAATATTGTTTTCATGACAGTGTTAGCCTTTTAACAAAGTTATTGGCATATAAGTAATTGCACTGACTATAAATGTATGGGTAAAGTTCGGGACGTTTCTATTTTTGCTGAGTATATGTTGTATCAGAATGTGTATACATGACGAGGTAAAACTGAACCAACTCTTCTCTCCGAAACAACGAAACGTTGTTGTAAAATATTCCAAGATCAAAGACATTCTTTATTTACGTGTTGTTGTTTTTTACTTCAATTAATGCATTCAATACAATCTGCTTAAATCTAAAACAGTATTCATTATCATACACTTTACACCACTACGATGGCATTATCTCTGGTGTTATCTTTTGCAAATAAATAACTGATAATGACCCTTCTCTATCTGTCATGAATAATAATTAAAATACCAAATTTGTTACTAGTGTGTTATGTTGAGCTTGCTTGTTAGATTATGCAAATAGGACTGAAAGTAAGACACAGAGAGATAC
>JAWPHD010021768.1:0-27216 GCA_037043455.1 Cyrtodaria siliqua
TTTCTGGGCAAGATTTTGATTCCTAAAATATAGAGCGCACGTCCGAGCACACACAGTTTTTGGCTGATGATGCATCTCTATCAAGTACCTGTTTCAACAAAAAATCAGTTGTGCTCGAGGGTGCGCTCTGTATTTCCAGGACCAAAAACTGATCGAAAATTGCTGAAAATGAACAAAAATGTCATTTTTTAAAAGAAAAGGCCTTGTTTGTGAGGCTGTTAAACTCATTTAGAGCCTTCAAAAATACTTGTAATGAGTTTTAATATTGATTCAGTTTATTTGTAGTTAAATTAGATATTCAAAACTTGTGCATTAAAACTTTCAATATTGGGGGCCAATTTTGTCCCTTATCATACCGAGTCCTCTGGCCATGGGCTTCCTTATAGCATTATCATAAGGGCTGCATAAGCAATTTTGGTTCCTGTAACCCATGGGCTCCCATGGAACCCAAATTATGATAGCCCTTAAAATGTGTCTGTTTCACATCAAATTTTGCATGTAAGCTGTGTTTACAGGTCTATATCTCTTAAATTTCTTGTCCTAGCTGAACTAAATTTTGGAATTGGTTTCCTTATAGTATGTTGTAAAGGGTTGGATAAGTAATTTTGTCTTCTGCAAATTCTGGGCTCCCATGGAACCCAAATTGTGATGGCCCATAAAATGTGCAATAAAGGCAGATCTAGGTTTGCATGTAAGCATGTATATATCTATAATTTTGGTTTGGGATTTCTTATAGCATTATGAATCTTATTCATACTTCACCCATATTGGGGCATGGGGTCCCTCCTACACCCCCCCCCCCCCACTTTTTCTTTTTTACATATTTCTGTGTTGTTTTAGTCAATTCTTACACATATATGTTGCCCCCTCCCACCCTACCCAGCCTCTCACCCCCGCTCCCATCCCACCCCCACTTGAAACTCTTTTTTTTTTTTACATATTTCTGTGTTGTTTTAGTCAATTCTTACACATATGTTGCCCCCAACCCACTCCCGCCTCTCACCCCCGCTCCCACCCCACCCCACTCACTAGCGGATCCAGGGGGGGCGCACCCGGCGCGCGCCCCCCCCTAAAAATTCCGGATCATACATGTATGTCCATGTTACTGTAGATATAATATCAAACAATTTCGATGCACACCCTCAGTATTAAAAAATTTCTCGCTCGCTTCGCTCGCTCTACGCATAATGACTAATGAGTGGTTTAATTAACACATTGTTAAAACCTTTTATTTGAAAACGGACTTTTTTTATTCATACATGTCCATGTTACTGTAGATAAAATATCAAACAATTTCGATGCACGCCCTCAGTATTTTTTTTTTTTCGCTCGCTTGACGCATAATGGCTAATGAGTAGTTTAATTAACAAATTGTTAAAACCTTTTATTTTAAAACGGACTTTTTTTATTCATACATGTATGTTCATGTTACTGTAGATAAAATATCAAACAATTTCGATGCACGCCCTCAGTATAAAAAAATTTCTCGCTCGCTCTACGCATAATGGCTAATGAGTGGTTTAATTAACACATTGTTAAATCCTTTTATTTGAAAACGGCCTTTTTTTTTATTCATACATGTATGTCCATGTTACTGTAGATAAAATATCAAACAATTTCGATGCACGCCCTCAGTATAATATTTTTTTCACTCGCTTCGCTCGCTCGACGCATAATGGCTAATGAGTGGTTTAATTAACACATTGTTAAATCCTTTTATTTGAAAACGGACTTTTTTTTATTCATACATGTATGTCCATGTTACTGTAGATAAAATATCAAACAATTTCGATGCACGCCCTCAGTATAACAAATTTTTTTCGCTCGCTCGACGCATAATGGCTAATGAGTGGTTTAATTAACACATTGATAATTCCTTTTATTTGAAAACGGACTTTTTACCTTATCAATGCACTACCGCAACCGTTTTATGAGGCTAGAAACGGACCCGAAAATTTACCAAAATCTTACGCCCCCCCTAAGCTGAAATCCTGGATCCGCCCATGCCACTTGAAACTCTTTTTTTTTTTACATATTTCTGTGTTGTTTTAGTCAATTCTTACACATATGTTGCCCCCAACCCACTCCCGCCTCTCACCCCGCTCCCACCCTACCCCCACTTGAAACTCTATTTCTTTTTTTTACATATTTTTGTGTTGATTTTGTCAATTCTTAAACATGTTGCCTCCTTTCCCCCACCCCTCCCTCCCCCACCTGCCCCCACCACACACTCGAAACTAGATTTTTTTTTTTTTACATATTTCTGTGTTTTTTGGTCAATGCTTCTTACACATATGTTGCTCCCTCTCCCCCCAACCCCTGCTTCTCTCCCCGCCCCCTCCCTCCCCACACACACACTCGAAACTCTTTTTTTTTTTTTTTACATATTTCTGTGTTGTTTTAGTCAATTCTTACACATATATGTGCTATGCATTCTACTACATGCTATCTAGATTTAGGGGATCTTTTGACCTGATAATTAATACTGAAATAAAAAACATGCTTCCCACAGGCATGAAGCAACTGTGAACATTTTTAAGGAATTTGTAAGCTTTTTTGCTCTTTTCAAAGACTAAGTGTCATAATTGAACAGAAACCTGTTATTCATACAAGCAGTTTCCATGTAATTCAATACGCTACATTAAACAGACCATATCTAAAACATTCCGTACAATTTAAAATCAGCTTGATGATGAAGAAGAGGAAAACACAACGCCGGCCATGGATCCTGACTCACCCACAGTGGGGGTCACAGGAGCAGTTGGGACTACTGGGGCAGCACCGGCATCTAGGTTCAGGAATGCATCTCCACGCAGATTTGCCGGCAGGTCACATGAACGGGCAAGGAGGGGAGCTGCTAGGTCTGTTTTGAGATGTTTTGAATTATAATATTGTTTGTGTACATGTATCTTAACCAGGTCAAAGAACGCTTTCCTTACTGGGGAGAGAACCAATTTCAATACCCACACTACAGTCAAATCTGGTCGTACGACCACCTATTTTAAGCGCCCACCTGCTGTAAGCGCCCACCTGCTGTAGGCGCCCACCTGCTGTTGGCGCCCACCTGCTGTAAGCGCCTACCTGCTGTAAGCGACCACCTGCTGTAAGCGCCCACCTGCTGTAAGCGACCACCTGCTGTAAGCGCCCACCTGCTGTAAGCGACCACCTGCTGTTAGAGCCCACCTGCTGTAAGCGACCACCTGCTGTAAGCGACCACTTTGAGGTCCTCCCGACGATATTTGCTATTAAGTTATACTGCAATAACGACCACCTGTCTAACGCGACCAACAACCGCATAATTTCTTGCCAAAAGACCATTTTTATGATCAAAATCCGAAAACAACAACAATTTATTTCTCGATAAATCATACTCAAACGAGATCACAAATATAAATTCAGCAATAAGCTGACTAATCTATTCTAAATTTATTATTACCTGCGGGCAATGTCGAGTATAAGTGCCAATTAATAAGTAACAATCATATTTGGAAAAGGAGACAAAATATCGGTATGATTACTTTCGTTTGACAACAGTCAATTGCCAATGTAAGGTAAATATTTTGTCGAAAAAGCCTAACTTGTTTATCACGCGACAATCACATGACTGTTTTTTATAAATTTGACCCCTCGATCATCAATTTGGGGAAAGTTTGATCTGCAGACTAATTGATTACAATTTATATAATCCAAAGGATTAGCAGCACGCTTTTGAAGTCTTTAATGAGGTCGGTAATTAAACCGTTTGGATATGACTTGAAACAAAATATATAGACATGGAAAATGTATGTTGCAGCGTGGTGGTCAGATAGAGAAAACAGAAGTAGTTTTTGTCGGCGTGAATTTGATTAAATTAATGTTGTGTTCTTTTTTAAATAGTTTACTTCATAATATTTAGCTTTAATATTTATTTCTCATTTAAATTATACTAATACAATTAATTATCAGTCTTCACAAAACCAACGTTTACACTCATGTACAGTATATACTAAGTAAATGTAAATAATTAACTAAATGCTTCATAAAATGTTAAACAACAGTTAGAACCTGTAATAAGAGACCACCTGTATTAAGTGACCATTTCTGATTTTCCACTGAGCGCTCTCTTAAACCAGGTTTGACTTATATGTATTGGATATGGAAATAATATATATAAGAGCAGTGCTGGGAAGGTATATCTCACCTGTGGCTTTGTCTTTGGTCTCAAAGTGTTCCATTTGTAATCAAATCAACAAAAGTTGTGACATATCACTATTATATTATCAAGTGTATCTCTGTCTCTCTTAGAGAAGTTCCTTGTCGTCTAATAAGTGACATGCACAAAAGAATTAACAAGATTCTCTCTGTCCCTATTTGTCCCTCGCTGGTCGAAGGACTGAAGGGGGATTATAGGAATGGGCTCTATCTACACTGAAACTTGACTCAAAGTCTGCATTATCGCCGTGAAGGTTGATAATAAACATATTGTGGCTTTAACTATTAAAGAACTTGTTTTAATCCTACAGATCGCCAGAGAGAAATATAAGAGGGCGTGGTGCTGGCACCATTCCTGGACGAAACTCATCAGAACTCACCAGCCCATCCTCTGTGCCAGAGCCTGTAGACAGTCTTCCAGGTGTAAGACCCAACCCCGCCCACCAGAGGTTCACCCATCATCCTTCACGGCGACTGATTGTGAGCCGGCCTCTACCACTGAGGATGGGTGAGGAGGTGGAGGGGGAGGATGGCCAGCCCAACGTGAGACCCATAGCAGCAAGAAGGATACCAGGATTGGGACCTAGGGAAGGTATGTCACTCCGGCATCCTTGCTGTGCCTTTAACAACTTCAAAGATCTTTTATTGGTCAAAATATTTTATAATTACCATGTTTGAATTAATTACCGCAAATACCTCTATAACCGCTCAGCAAGAACATTTCTGAGTCATCAAATTATCCTCCTTTTAAGCACACAGTGTTTTAAAGTTATCTCCCTTTTCAAACGCGTTGAGAAAGCTACAAAGTTACTCACGTAATTTTTCAAGAAAGATCCCAAAGCTGTTTTAATGATTAACTACTTTTGCTTTGATTCAGTTGGTAAATAGTGTCTTTTTAAGCTTGTTACTGAGTCTTCCCTATGCTTTGTTGATTTACTCCAGATAAATGCAGGGGGATTTTAGTGCCGATTTGTCTCTGTTAATGAGTACCTTATGGTCATTTTCTTAGTGTGCACTTAGTAGACGGACATTTTACCAAATCTTTTTACAATAATTTTGAAAAAACTAACTACACCAGGCGGTAATTAGTTCGAGTACGGTATTACGTTCCAATGAAATTAAGAAATGAGCTATGTCATAAAAGCCTCGACTAAATCTAAGTCTCCTTCAAGTTTCATTGAAATATTGCTGCTATATTGTCCGTTATGTCGTATTGAGTAACATCACCTCATGTTGCATAACATATTTTTATTGAATTTCTCAAACGATTTCCAATGGAATGTTCCCAAACATAATATACACATAACAACTGATGACCTTATGTCCCTCTAAATCTCACATTGTTGATTGCCTAATTTATTGCAAAATTATAGCCGTTTGTTTGATTTAGAATTTTCCACTCAAATATTGTTGAATGAACGTCATGTGGCTTTCTCTTCAATCATATTCGTAGTCATCACCTTCAGTGATAGTTGTAGTTTAATCTGATGTATGTAATTACAGATACAATGAATCTCCCAGACGGTGAATATGACCCAGATTTGATGATGCTGGATGACAGTCCTTCCGGGGGAACCAGAGAAGATAACTTCGTCAATATTATGGTAAGTTTACGTGTGGGTTATCTTGTAGTAGAAGAATCTGTATAAGTCATTGTAGACGAGAGTGGATGGTCTCCCTATAGTAAAGGTTAGATGATGATGCTGACGTGGAACCAGGCTAGATAACTTGTTAATATTATGGTAAGTTTGCGAGTGGGTTATCTTGCAGCAGAAGAACTTATATAAGTCATTATAGACGAGAGTGGATGGTCTCCCTGGAGTAACGGTTAGATGATGATGCTGACGTGGAACCTGGCTAGATAACTTGTCAATATTATGGTAAGTTTGCATGTCGGTTATCCTGTAGCAGAAGAACCTATATAAGTCATTATAGACGAGGTGGATGGTCTCCCTGTAGTAAAGGTTAGATGATGATGCTGACGTGGAACCAGGCTAGATAACTTGTCAATATTATGGACACTTTTTTAGCTCTACTGGCCAAGGGCCAGCAGAGCTTATGGGATTGTGTGTTGTCCGTCCGTCGTCCGTCGTCCGTTAACTTTTCTTGTGTACACTCTAGAGGCCGAATTTCTGATGCAATCATCATGAAACTTTGTCAGAATGTTTGTCTCAATGAAATCTCGGTCAAGTTCAAAAATGGGTCATGTGGCATCAAAAACTAGGTCACTAGGTCAAATACTTGAAAAAACTTGTGTACACTCTAGAGGTCATATTTGTTACCAAATCTTGATGAAACTTTGTCAAATTGTTTATCTTAATTATAACTTGATCAAGTTCGGAAATGGGTCACATGAAGTTAAAAACTAGGTCACTAGGTCAAATATTGGAAAAACCTTGTGTACACTCTAGAGGCCATATTTTTGACCCGAGCTTGATGCAACTTTGTCAGAATGTTTGTCTTAATTATATCTTGGTTAAGTTCGAAAATGGGTCATATGGGGTTAAAAACTAGGTCACTAGGTCAAATACTTGAAAAACCTTGTGTACACTCTAGAAGCCGTGTTTTTGACCCAATCTTGATGAAACTTTGTCAAAATGTTTGTCTTAATTATATCTTGGTCAAGTTCAAAAATGGGTCACATGGTGTTAAAAACTAGGTCACTAGGTCAAACTTTAGAAAAACCGTGTGTACACTCTAGAGGCCATATTTTTGACCCGATCTTGATGCAATTTTGTCAGAATATTTGTCTCAATTATAGCTTGCTGAAGTTCGAAAATGGGTCACACAGGGTCAAAAACTAGGTCGCTAGGTCATATACTTGAAAAACCTTGTGTACACTCTAGAGGCCATATTTCTGACCCGATCTTGATGAAACTTTGTCGAAATGTTGTCTTAATTATATTTCGGTCAAGTTCGAAAATGGGTCCCATGGAGTCAAAAACTAGGTCACTATGTCAAATACTTGAAAAACCTTGTGTACACTCTAGATGCCTTATTTTTTTTCATTCGATCTTTACCAAACTTTACCAGATTGTTAATGTCAATAACAGCTCAGTAAAGTTGTTTTTTTTTAAAGTTTTTTTTTATTATCTCTACTGGCCAAGTTTGAAAACCAGCCAGATCGGACCAGTAACGGCGGAGTTATGGCTCTTGATTTAGTTAAAAATGCTATATTCTGCCTCTTTAAGACGATAGTCACTAGCTTCATTGATGTTATAAGAGCCATATTAGCCAGTAGAGCGTCCACAGGCCCTCTTGGGCCTCTTGTTTAGAAGATTAATTCCCTTTATTTTATGGGGTAAATAAAACGATTTATTCTGTATTTTATATTAGGGTAAACCAAAGGTGGATCCAGATCCTGCCTCCAACAAAAAATCCACGAAGCAAAGTATTAACTGATTCTTTCCTGATTTTAGGAGTGCGATGCCGCCATGTCGATCATTGTGATAATTCCATTGAACATTTATTTTTTTGAAAATGCACCAGAATTCCAAAACTCATCATATTCCAACCCTCCTAGTCTGTCACCCAAGATTTCACCTGTACACCCCCAGGGTTCAACCTGGAGGGAGACATCAGCGACAAAGTCGCTTTTTCCTCCGTGACTTCGCTTTTTTTTTAGCCGACGGCGAAGTTTAAGTCGCCTTCAGATTGACCACTTCGCTTTTTTCCCACCCTCAAGCGAAATGTAACCAGTCCTTTAATTGACCTGTTGTTTATGTCTCAGGACAGGCGTAGACATCTCTGGGAAGGGATTATGCTAATTGCTTTGATCGATCACAGCAGAAACCCCGCGGGGAGTGTACTTTCCTACAACTATGATATCCCCCGAGGCAATTTTCGCACCTCGCCATTTTTTGTTTACAAATTAGACTGTACAGGGAATACACATGCCTTATCCAATGAGATTGCGTATAACTGAACAATTGACCAATCATAGGTTCCGTTACAGTTAGACAAGTGCGTGTTGAAAATGTGATCGAAACGAAACAACAATCTGAAGTTAATTGACCTGGGGTGATTAAATGATACCACCGAATAATGATTACAGTTGTGTTTTCTTAATTGTTTGATAAAACGGACCTTTTGGCATTCCAAACAAACAAATGCATGAAAAAGAGTTAATAATAGATGACATTTCTACTGAATTTTCGGCAATACATAACTTTCACATCCGGTCAACTTCCGGTAGGTCGAGATATTCAGTAGGTGAAAATAAAAGAGTTTACTCGGACTTTATCCTCAATCTCTATATTAAAAACGAAAATATTAGACCATGATTTAAATTAAATGTATCCATATTGGTGTTTTATAATCAGACAACACCAAAAGAAGATACATAGATGTACACAAAAAACAAAGCTTTAAATATAATTATCACTACAAACTAGTTTTATAAAGGGCTAAAATCAGTTGAGCACCAACGATAAAAACCGAGTTTACCCCCTACCAGAATGTGGAGGTATTTTATTTTATTGATCACTGATTGGTCAAATTATTTTGATGATGTCATGTGAAAGTTATGAATATTTTACTTTCGGAAAAGTGCGGTGTCATAGTAGTTCGGATAGGTACATAAGTTTGGATGGAGGAAAAACATTTTTTATTAAACTGTTTTTAGCTAATACAAATTGGGAAACAAAACACATAAATTGGTCTTGTAGGTCTTAATGAGGAATAAGCCTTTTAGGAAGAAGTTTGAGAATCATATTTACACCCTTCATAGAACTCCATACAAATTCAAGTGATAGAAATATGAATAAATAAAGATACATGCAATATATTTAGCTCTACTGGCCAAGGGCCAGCAGAGCTTATGGGATGGTGTGTTGTCCGTCTTCCGTCGTCCGTCGTCCGTCCGTCGTCCGTTAACTTTTCTTCAAACGACTTCTCCTCAGAAACCGCTTGGCTAATTTTGACCAAACTTCACATGGATGATCCTTAGATGAATGCTTTTTAGATTTGTTAAAATTAGGTCAGCGCTACATCCAAGATGGCTGCCATTACCATATATGGTCGAAACCTTAAAAAATCTTCTTCTCCAGAACCGCTGGACAGATTTCAACAGTTTTTCTTTTAAAATGATCGCCAACGCCTAGACTATCAAGATTGTTCAAATAAAGTCCCCGGGGTCAAAAATGGCCGTGCCCCGGGGGTCCAAAATGTGTATATTGAGCTTTTGCATGTTTTTCATATAGACATGTAGGAAACAACTTTAAAAAATCTTCTTCTCTGAAACCACAAGGCACAGAGGTCTCATGTATTACATGTAGCATCAGCTTATGGTCCTCTTCTAAGTTTATTCAAATGGTGACCCTGGGGTCAAATTTGTCCCCGCCCCGGGGGTCACAGTTTTACATAGACTTATATAGGATTTTTTTAAAACATCTTCTTCTCAGAAACTACAACAGCCAGAGGTTTGATATTTTGCATTTACTATAAGCTTATGGTCCTTTACCAAGTTTGTTCAAATGGTGACCTTAGGGTCACATTTGGCCCCGCCCCAAGGGTCACATGTTTTACATAGACATGTATAGGGAATTCTTCAAACGACTTCTCGTCAGAAACCGCTTGGCTAATTTTGACCAAACTTCAAATGGATGATCCTTAGATAAATGCATTTTAGATTTGTTAAAATTAGGTCAACGCTACATCCAAGATGGCTGCCATTACCATATATGGTCGAAACCTTAAAAAATCTTCTTCTCCAGAACCGCTTGACAGATTTCAACAGTTTTTCTTTTAAAATGATCGTCATCGCCTAGACTATCAAGTTTGTTCAAATAAAGTCCCCGGGGTCAAAAATGGCCGTGCCTCGGGGGTCCAAAGTTTGTATATTGAGGTTTTGCATGTTTTTCATATAGACATATAGGAAAAAAGTTTAAAAACTCTTCTTCTCTGAAACCACAAGGCACAGAGCTCTCATGTATTACTTATAGCATCAGCTTATGGTCCTCTACTAAGTTTGTTCTAATGGTGACCCTGGGGCAAATTTGTCCCCGCCCCGAGGGTCACAGTTTTACAAAGACATATAGGATTTTTTTTTTAAAAATCTTCTTCTCGGAAACTGCAAGAGCCAGAGGTTTGATATTTTACAATTATTAGCTCACCTGAGCCGAAGGCTCCGTCGTCCGTCGTCCGTCATCCGTCCGTCGTCGTCGTTAACTTTTGCTTCAAACGACTTCTCCTCAGAAACCGCTTGGCCAATTTCGACCATACTTCACGTGGATGATCATTAGATGAATGCTTTTTAGATTTGTTAAAATTAGGTCAACGCAACATCCAAGATGGCCGCCAGTACCATATATGGTCAAAACTTTAAAAAATCTTCTTCTCAAGAACCGCTGAACAGATTTCGACAGTTTTTCTTTTGAAATGATCGACAACGCCTAGACTATAAAGTTTGGCTGTGCTCCGGGGGTCCAAAGTTTGTATATTGAGATTTTGCACGTTTTTCATAGACTTAC
The DNA here is from genome assembly GCA_037043455.1 of Cyrtodaria siliqua. Classification (NCBI taxonomy): domain Eukaryota; kingdom Metazoa; phylum Mollusca; class Bivalvia; order Adapedonta; family Hiatellidae; genus Cyrtodaria; species Cyrtodaria siliqua. Next base: position 10,662 of record JAWPHD010021768.1, read on the forward strand.
ATAGGAAAAAACTTTAAAAAATCTTCTTCTCTGAAACCACAAGGCACAGAGGTCTCATGTATTACATGTAGCATCAGCTTATGGTCCTCTACTAAGTTTGTTCAAATGGTGATCTGGGGTCAAATTTGTCTCCGCCCTGGGGGTCACAGTTTTACATAGACTTATATAGGAAATATTTTTAAAAAATCTTCTTCTCGGAAACTACAAGAGCCAGAGGTTTGATATTTTGCATTTACTATAAGCTTATGGTCCTTTACCAAGTTTGTTCAAATGGTGACCCTCGGGTCACATTTGGCTCCGCCCCAAGGGTCACATGTTTTACATAGACATGTATAGGGAAAAACTCAAAAAATCTTCTTCTCTGAAACTGCAAGAACCAGAGGTTTAATATTTTGCATTTGCTATAAGCTTATAGTCCTCTACCAAGTTTGTTCAAATGGTGACCCAGGGGTCAAATTTGGCCCCGCCCCGGGGGTCACAGTTTTACATAGGCTTGTATAGGGAAAAACTAAAAATATCTTCTTCTCTGGAACCACATGGCACGGCGCTCTCATGTATTACATGTAGCATCCGCTTATGGTCCTCTACTGTTCAAATGGTGACCCTGGGGTCACATTTGGCCCCGCCCCGGGGGTCACAGTTTTGTATAGGGAAAAACTGAAAAAAATCTTCTCTGGAACTGCAAGAGCCGGAGGTTCAATATTTTGCATTTGCTATAAGCTTATGGTCCTCTACCAAGTTTGTTCAAATGGTGACCCTGGTGTCAAACTTGGCCGCACCCCGGGGGTCACAGTTTTATATAGACATATATATAGGAAAAAAACAATCTTCTCTGAAACTGCAAGAGTCAGAGGTTTAATATTTTGCATTTACTATAAGATTATGGTCCTCTACCAAGTTTGTTCAAATGGTGACCCTCGGGTAAAATTTGACCCCACTCTGTGGGTCACAGTTTTGCATAGACTTACATAGGAAACACATTGAAGTCTTCTTCTCTGGAACTACAAGAGCCAGAGGTTTAATAGTTTGCATTTACTATACTCTTATGGTCCTTTAACAAGTTTGTTCAAATGGTGACCCTGGATTCACATTTAGCCCCGCCCCAGGGGTCACATTTTACATAGACTTGTATAGGGAAAAACTTAAAAAATCTTCTTCTCTAAAACCACAAAGCACACAGCTCTCATATATTACATGTAGCCCTGGGGTCACATTTGGCTCTGCCCAAGGTGTTACTTTCTAGCACCTTCATTTTGTATTTGAACTTTTCCAAACTTTGTCAGTGTCTTAAACTGTCTATATAAATGTTGCGTCTTAAACTGTCTATATCAATGTTGTTATAAACAACAGAGCCCACATTTCTTGAACAATCTTAAAGGAGCCCTTTTATACCTCTTGTTTCTTGTTTATATTTATTACTGAACACTATATAAACACATTGCAACTCATTTTTTGGTGATATATCGCTTTCCGTGCTTTTTATCGCCAGTTAAAAAATCACCTGTTGACCGATACAATATCCGTATTCGCCTCCGGTTTATTTCCGCTGATTTCCGGTGTGTGACGTCACACAAAGTACCGCGCCATATCTGGCAGATTGACAACACAGACAGGTTCTCAATATTTTATTGAGATAACTTAGATCATACTTTCTTGAAGTATTAAAGGCAACTGTCACTGAAAGTATGAAATACATAGGGATGAAATTGTTTATTGACTGCAGACTCATTTCTGAGAAAAGCTTGTTGCATCACAGAAGTTCAGGGATTTGCTCTCCTATAACATGAAGCCGTGGCTTTACGTTTTCTCTGACCTAAAAACATGTCTACGAACGGCAAGAGGATTTTTTTAATGAACCGTCCTCCGACGTGCATACGCGTTTGACTTTTTAATGTGTGGATTTTCCGTAGAGATTCTCTGCCCTAGACATAAACTGATACACTGATTTTTATAAATGTACAACTTACCTAAAATGATCATTTGTTATCCATTTCACACTAAAATGTTAATAATAAAAAAAAAATGATATGAACTACATTAGTTTAAATCTATTATCTAGGTACTATGCACTGTTTGAACGGCAAAATACAGGTGTCAGTGTAGTGACGTCTTACAAGAAACGTTTACACACGGTCTGAAATTGTCCACACGTTTTTTGGTCAAACGCAAGTCACATGGTGCATAATGTAAACGTCCTTTTGTAACAAACCCAGATGTCAAGTAAATGAGACTAACTGATTGCATACTTTCATAGTTTGTCTTTGTTGTTTGTGTTTATTAACATATCACTTATTATGCGCCTATCAACGTTTTACCCCACTGAGGTGGCGGCAGGCATACACAGTGGGAATTAGACAAATGTACACATTGATCGCATAATTGTCATTCGAAGGTCTAAGAGTAATAGATGTATAAATATCACCATTCCATGTTCTGTCCAAGTTCTTCTCCAGAATACTCTATTTTTATCAATCGGGCTACAGGTATTGCTAATTCAAAGCATGTGTGTAACCTTTTTTCAGTCATTTTAATAAGACCTCACATATTTACCCCAATATTATATTTTTTTTTTAATTATTTATATAAAAAAACTGGCCCTGTAAAATTATGTTCCGGTTTCTGACAAACCCCGTTTGGTAGGGCTGACCTCAAACATTGTATGCCAAATCTAATTTCTGTATCCTGTAATATATGATGATATCAACAAATACATGTTTGAAGTTTGTTTATCAGGTTACAAAATAATGAGTCGGGGCTTTTTTTCATGATTTTGGGAACATGACCCGTACCCTTGGAATTGGGAAGTTTAACGCGATTTTTCATAAAATTGGGAATTTTAACGCGATTTTAAATAAAATTCGGAAAAATATAAAGTAAAGCTTTCCTTTCATAATTATATCTTTAATACTGTTTTTTGTACACCAAGATAAACAGAAGCAGTTATTGAAGCTTTTGAACCCCAATCATTGGAATGGCACTCTTAAAAAAAAAGATATATATATTATTTTTTTTTAAATTGGGAATTATTTCCTCTTCATTGGGAAAAAAAGATATGTTTTGGCATTGGGAATATGACCGAATTTCGGCTACAAAAACAGCCAAAAAAACCTGTGAGTGAAGAAAAAGATAATTCTCCTTACTTATCTACCCTATTTGTTTGAGCAGGTAATGAGCCACATATATAATTGTATTAGGTATTATAATATTATGTCTAATTATAAGGTTTATATTCCCACCGCCATTCATTTTTCTAATGTTATAACCTCTTTCTTGGTGTAGATATTTATAAATAAGAGCTTTATAAAGTTATATTGGCCTAATTATGCTTTGTTCCATACTACCACTGATGGTGAAATACACATGGTAATACAACTGATGCCATATAAGCTGGGTAAAAGTGGCTAAGTACTGCGAAATACCATAAATGCCATAAAACCCTTACTTGCCACTCAATCTTGAATATGCAGGGTCATAAAACTAACTGACTGTGTTACAGAAAGGTGATAACAGGATATGGCTTGGATAATAAAACCCTTCTTTCACTTGTTACGGAATACACAGTGTCATAAAATGACTTTGTTCTGGCTGTTTCAAACAATTTAGCCTAGAGGTTCATGTACTATAATTATTAAAAAAATAATAGATTTATAGGACATTAGTGGAATTAGCAAGCAATAATCTGATCATTTAAATCATGATCAGATCAGATAAGCATTTATTGAAAAAATAAATAATAGATATAATAATTTTAATCAGCTTGAAAAAAACACACTTCACTCTCAGAAACTGAAACATCGTAATTGTTGATTGTATCTGGGCATCTGTGTGACGTCATCGCCGCAGTTGGACTTCGTGTAAACTCGTAATATTCCGGATTTTTTCCCGTTGATTTCCGTAAAGGTGTGCCGAGTGATATATGGAAACGTAATAATAACGTGTTTCGGCTGTGATTTTAACCGTGAGAAATATATCAATAGTTTTTATACAAATAGATCTATCAAATAAATATAAGTTATAAGGGTAATAAAGGGCTCCTTTAACCAAACTTGCACAGATTGTATATGACCATAAGATTTCGAAGAAGTTCGATAATGTGCCAGTACTCAGGTGATCGCTTTAGGGCCATCTTGTTGGCCCTGGCCCTCTTGTATTGGTTCAAATTAACTCAGGTGAGCGATATAGGGCCATCATGGCCCTCTTGTTATAAGCTTATGGTCCTTTACCAAGTTTGTTCAAATGGTGACCCTGGGGTCACATTTGGTCCCGCCCCAAGGGTCAAATGTTTTACATAGACATGTATAGGGAAAAACTTAAAAAATCTTCTTCTCTGAAACTGCAAGAGCCAGAGGTTTAATATTTTGCTGTTGCTATAAGCTTATTTTTGTTCAAATGCTGTCCCTGGGGTCACATCTGACCCCGCCCCGGGGGTCACAGTTTTACATCAATGCTTGTTTTAAATTTTTTAATTTCTTTATTTTTTCTTTTTTTCTTTTTTTCTTTTTTTTTATTATTATTTTTTTTCATATTTTTTGTTTGAATTTTTTTTTTTTCTTTTTTTTTTTTTTCTTTTTTTTTTTCTTTTTTTTGAATTTTTTTTTGAATTTTTTTGAATTTTTTTTTGAATTTTTATTATCTCTACTGGCCAACTTGGAAAACCAGCCAGATCGGACCCGTAATGACGGAGTTACTGCTCTTGATATAGTTAAAAATGCTATATTTTGCCTCTTTAAGACGATAGTCACTCGCTTCATTGATGTCATAAGAGCCATATTAGCCAGTAGAGCGTCCACAGGCCCTCTTGGGCCTCTTGTTAGATTAATTCTTCTCTCAGTCCTTCCTTCTATAGTTACAGTATAATAAGTAAAGAGTGCCTGTGAGTGTGAATAAAATTAGTAAACACATCTAATTTGAAACAGCTAGCATGCTCTTAAATAATCAAAAGGTTATAACCAATAGGGTGTATACATGTATATCAGTAAATAATTAAAAATAACCGATTGCGCGCTTAATTTAAAAGATCGTGTCTTCCTCACTTCTCCCTATTTTTTGTGCACTTCTCTCTATTTTCTTTGGAGGGAGAAGTCACTTCCTAAAATCCAGGCCTAGTTTGAACCCTGCACCCCTAAACTCATGGATCTGCACCTTTTGAAAAATTACATAACAAATAAAAGTGACATTTTGCAAGAAACAGCAAATTTTACAAGTCAACAATAAATTGAAGGGGAAAAAAAGTATTATTTCACATGAACCTCTTTTTCTTTGTCAAAGCATCATATTGAGGTTCCATAAGATACGTTGTTTTTATTGTTTACTGAATTTATTGATACATAAAGAATAATAAAATGCAGTAAAATGTATCACCTAGGAATAATAAAGATATACTCAATAATTCCACCACATACATTATTTAGAAATCTAATTGTTAGAAACTCTTAACACAGTCTGTCGTATGGTATATTTTCAGAGAGACCGTTTCTGTGATGTTGTATGGTATATTTTCAGAGAGACCATTTCTGTGATGTTGTGTGGTATATTTTCAGAGAGACCCGTTTCTGTTGATGCTCCTCCTGATGGGGAGAGACCCCGGTTTTATGGTACCTGATGATATAGACTTGGGGGATTACGAGGTGAATATTAAGGTGTAAGAGTCACAAGGTGGTTTTTCTAATGCAACTATTATGTAACAAGTTGCTCCATTGGCTAACATCTCAAATTTGCGACCGTAAAACCGCCAGTTTTCCGTCTGAAAAATGTGTGACGTCACATGACGTTGATACAGTCGATGTCATTGGATGACGTATTAAAGCCAAATGCTGGCATCTGTGAATTTGAGTTTTCATTGAAAAACAAGTCTGTATGTATGATTTGATTTTATATTTGTAGCATTTGAATGGAAAAGTCACCGTAAAACGAAATTTCAGACTGTAAAACCGCTCTCATACCGTCCCAGTTTGAAAATCTTCACATGGTTATAAATCTCAAGTTTATATAGATGAAGTAGAAACATTCGACCATTGGCTCTAATACCTCTTTCAATAATTATTTTCCTTTGGCTATGCATGCATTCATTTATGTTTAGGAATTAAATTCTGTTCATTTCAATGAATGCAAGGTTCTGTGTATTTACAATGAAGGCATTTAAAATTAAATGCAAACTGAATATGCAAACTGAATGCATTTTTGGGGTATTTGATCGGAACTAGATGTGAAGGTACGCTTTACTGGATGTACATTTCCCCAACTAGCATTGTCTTTCGGTCCAGTGTTAAACTAACAATACAATTTTTGGTTTGTTCAAACCTGTAAATCTGTAACATTTTGTTAATTGTTTGACCGAATAATCTTAAGTTTGACACATGTCATTGTGAATAATACTGTCTTTGTGACCCTGTAGTCACTCTGGGAGCTGGCAGAACGACTTGGTGATGTGAGGAACCGGGGTATGAAGGAGGATGAAATAAACCGACTTCCCACACGGACATACAGACGGAAACCTGAAGATAAATCAAAAGAAGAGAAGTGCAGTATATGTCTGTCCGAGTATAAAAACGGGGAGAAAGTTCAACTTTTGCCATGTAAACATGAATACCACCAACAGTGTCTGCTGGAGTGGTTAAAGGTGGGTGTGGCTCTAGTTATGTACGTGTAAACATGAATACCACCAACAGTGTTTGCTGGAGTGGTTAAAGGTGGGTGTGGCTCTAGTTATGTACGTGTAAACATGAATACCACCAACAGTGTTTGCTGGAGTGGTTAAAGGTGGGTGTGGCTCTAGTTATGTACGTGTAAACATGAATACCACCAACAGTGTCTGCTGGAGTGGTTAAAGGTGGGTGTGGTTCTAGTTATGTACATGTAAACATGAATACCACCAACAGTGTCTGCTGGAGTGGTTAAAGGTGGGTGTGGTTCTAGTTATGTACATGTAAACATGAATACCACCAACAGTGTCTGCTGGAGTGGTTAAAGGTGGGTGTGGTTCTAGTTATGTGCATGTAAACATGAATACCACCAACAGTGTCTGCTGGAGTGGTTAAAGGTGGGTGTGGTTCTAGTTATGTACATGTAAACATGAATACCACCAACAGTGTCTGCTGGAGTGGTTAAAGGTGGGTGTGGTTCTGGTTATGTACATGTAACCATGAATACCACCAACAGTGTCTGCTGGAGTGGTTAAAGGTGGGTGTGGTTCTAGTTATGTACATGTAAACATGAATACCACCAACAGTGTTTGCTGGAGTGGTTAAAGGTGGGTGTGGTTCTAGTTATGTACATGTAACCATGAATACCACCAACAGTGTCTGCTGGAGTGGTTAAAGGTGGGTGTGGTTCTAGTTATGTACATGTAAACATGAATACCACCAACAGTGTCTGCTGGAGTGGTTAAAGGTGGGTGTGGTTCTAGTTATGTACATGTAAACATGAATACCACCAACAGTGTCTGCTGGAGTGGTTAAAGGTGGGTGTGGTTCTAGTTATGTACATGTAAACATGAATACCACCAACAGTGTTTGCTGGAGTGGTTAAAGGTGGGTGTGGTTCTAGTTATGTACATGTAAACATGAATACCACCAACAGTGTCTGCTGGAGTGGTTAAAGGTGGGTGTGGTTCTGGTTATGTACATGTAAACATGAATACCACCAACAGTGTTTGCTGGAGTGGTTAAAGGTGGGTGTGGTTCTAGTTATGTACATGTAAACATGAATACCACCAACAGTGTCTGCTGGAGTGGTTAAAGGTGGGTGTGGTTCTGGTTATGTACATGTAAACATGAATACCACCAACAGTGTTTGCTGGAGTGGTTAAAGGTGGGTGTGGTTCTAGTTATGTACATGTACTTGTAAACATGAATACCACCAACAGTGTCTGCTGGAGTGGTTAAAGGTGGGTGTGGTTCTAGTTATGTACATGTAACCATGAATACCACCAACAGTGTCTGCTGGAGTGGTTAAAGGTGGGTGTGGTTCTAGTTATGTACATGTAAACATGAATACCACCAACAGTGTCTGCTGGAGTGGTTAAAGGTGGGTGTGGTTCTAGTTATGTACATGTAAACATGAATACCACCAACAGTGTCTGCTGGAGTGGTTAAAGGGTGGGTGTGGTTCTAGTTATGTACATGTAACCATGAATACCACCAACAGTGTCTGCTGGAGTGGTTAAAGGTGGGTGTGGTTCTAGTTATGTACATGTAAACATGAATACCACCAACAGTGTCTGCTGGAGTGGTTAAAGGTGGGTGTGGTTCTAGTTATGTACATGTAAACATGAATACCACCAACAGTGTTTGCTGGAGTGGTTAAAGGTGGGTGTGGTTCTAGTTATGTACATGTAAACATGAATACCACCAACAGTGTCTGCTGGAGTGGTTAAAGGTGGGTGTGGTTCTAGTTATGTACATGTAAACATGAATACCACCAACAGTGTCTGCTGGAGTGGTTAAAGGTGGGTGTGGTTCTGGTTATGTACATGTAAACATGAATACCACCAACAGTATTTGCTGGAGTGGTTAAAGGTGGGTGTGGGTACAAAGTATGTAAGTTACATTCACTTTGGAAATAATGCTTAGGATTGTAACATAAATTGGACAGTCCTGTGCACTCATCTATCCTTTACATATGTTAAGGCTTGTCTGCAGAAAGGGTCTTACATATGTCATTCCTAGATGAGCCACAGACCTAAACCTACTTTACAACAGGAGTATATATATAAACGGTTTTGTAGTGAAATTTTGCCATTATTTGCTGGGTTAGGACCTTTAACCCTTAACATGTTTCATATATATAATGGACTGTTCTTTCTTTGAATTAAGACAATTCCATTTATGTGACAAAGGGGTGTTTTAGGGAAAATGACTGATCAACAGCCGGACATTATACATCCTTATCAGCGGGTTAAAGGTTAAACAAAGGGACATGTTGTTTATAATCAAAGGGACATGAACTTTGAATTTTATGTTTCATGTTAAAACAAATTGAATAGTCACATTTGTGTTTTTTGTTCCATAATTAAACAGTGATGTTAATTATATTGAATAAACCGCAGGCATTGCTTATTTAAACTGATGCTAGTAGTGAATTAGTGGTTTAGAAGAACCAGAGAAAGGTACTCAGTTGTTATACCCTGCTTTCACAAAGTGAAGTGGGGCCTATATAGGAATCTTGTTGTCCGTAACGTCCCGTGAAATACCATCGCTTAACACATTTATGTGGCGTTGTGTCCTGTCTCGTCGCATAGCACATTTTTGTCTCGCCTTTTCGAAGAAAAAAGAGACAAGGTGTTGCTTTTCTGGCGGCGGCGGCGTCAACATTCAAGTTTTGCGTTTAGGTCATTTTCTCACAAACTGTATGCACTAGACCGTTCAAACTTTGCTTATAGTTGTATCATGGGTGGTACATTGCAACGTGACAAAGCAAATGTGGAAGTGACCTTGACCCTCCAAGCACAGGGCAGATAACACTAATTTTTAATTTCAACTTTTGCATTTAGGTAATTTTTTCGCAAACTGCATGCACTAGACCTTTCAAACTTTGCTTATAGTTGTATCTTGGGTGGTACATGGCAACGGGACAAAGCAAATGTGGAAGTGACCTTGACCCTTCAAGCAAAGGGCAGATAACTTAATAATTTTTAGGTTCAAAATTTGCGTTTATGTCACTTTTTCACAAACTGTATGCACTAAACCTTTAAAACTTTGCTTTTAGTTGTATCTTAAGTGGTACGTCGCAACGTGACAAAGCAGATGTGGAAGAGACCTTGACCCTCCAAGCAAGGGCAGATAACCTTATAATTTTTACCTTCAACTTTGAGGTTCGGTCACTTTTTTCACAAACTGTATGAACTAAGACCTTTCAAACTTTGTTTATAGTTGTATCTTTAGTGGTACAATGTGACAAAGCAAATGTGGATGTGAGCTTCACCATCCAAGCAAGGGCAGATAACTTTAAGTGTTACATTTACATCACTTTCTCATGAACTAGAATTATGCACCAGATGTTTTAAACCTAATTTATAGCTTACTTTGGGAAAAAAACAATATCTATTTTGACATACCGGTAGTTGTTTCTTCGGTAGTGCATCTTTTTTTTGGATGCCTGGATTTCATCTATGACCTTGACCTACTTTTTAGAGCTGATGATTTTTAGCTGTACTGACCAAAGGCCTTCGTTTTTCATCCGATCTTTACCAAACTTTACCAGATTGTTAATATCAATGAAAGCTCGCACAAGTTCTAAAACCAGCCAGATCGGACCAATAACAGCGGAGTTATGGCCCTGGATTTAGTTAAAAATGCTATATTTTGCCTCGTTAATACGATAGGGCTTTCATTTTTAGCTCGACTATTCGAAGAATAAGAGAGCTTATGTAATCACCCCGGGGTCGGCGTTGGCGTCCCACATCAAGGTTTGCGTGTAAGCTGTGTTTACAAGTCTATATCTCTTACATTTCTTATCCTAGCACAACCAAAGGACAAGGTATGATAAGGGGGTATTTTGGCCCCCAATATATTCAAAATGCAGAAAAATAATATTTACATATTATCTATTATACATATTGAAGTAAATTGATCATATTCTGTCTTCAAAATATATTTTTATTAATTTTATTTATCTAAAAGATTTAATAGGGTCTCAAAAAATGGTATTTTTTGTAATTTTGTTATATTTTGTAGATTTTGGACCTTTCTGGGCAAGATTTTGATTCTAAAAATATAGAGCGCACGTCCGAGCACACAGTTTTTTGGCTGATGAGGCATCTCTATCAAATACCTGTTTCAACAAAAAATCAGTTGTGCTAGAGGGTGGGCTCTGTATTTCCAAGACCAAAAACTGATTGAAAATTGCTGAAAATGAACAAAAATGTCATTTTTTTTAAAAAAAGGCCTTGTTTGTGAGGCTGTTAAACTCATTTAGAGCCTTCAAACATACTTGTAATGAGTTTTAATATTGATTCAGTTTATTTGTAGTTAAATTAGATATTCAAAACTTGTGCATTAAAACTTTCAATATTGGGGGCCAATTTTGTCCCTTATCATACCTAGTCCTTTGGCCATGGGCTTCCTTATAGCATTAGCTTAAGGGCTGCATAAGCAATTTTGGTTCCTGTAACCCATGGGCTCTCATGGAACCCAAATTATGACAGCCCTTAAAATGTGTCTGTTTCACATCAAATTTTGCATGTAAGCTGTGTTTACAGGTCTATATCTCTTACATTTCTTGTCCAAGCTGAACTAAATTTTAGAATTGGTTTCCTTATAGTATGTTGTAAAGGGTTGGATAAGTAATTTTGTCTTCTGCATATTCTGGGCTCCCATGGAACCCAAATTGTGATGGCCCATAAAATGTGCAATAAAGGCAGATCTAGGTTTGAATGTTAGCATGTATATATCTATAATTTTGGTTTGGGATTTCTTATAGCATTATGCATCTTATTCATACTTCACCTATATTGGGGCATGGGGTTCCTCCTACCCACCCCCCCGCCCCCACTTCACTTTTTTTTTTTTTTTTACATATTTCTGTGTTGTTTTAGTCAATTCTTACACATATATGTTGCCCCCTCCCCACCCTACCCAGCCTCTCACCCCCGCTCCCATCCCACCCCCACTTGAAACTTTTTTTTTTTTACATATTTCTGTGTTGTTTTAGTCAATTCTTACACATATGTTGCCCCCTCACCCCAAACCCACTCCCGCCTCTCACCCCCGCTCCCACCCCCATTCGAAACTCTATTTTTTTTTTTTTTTACATATTTCTCTGTTGTTTTTTCAAATCTTACACATATGTTGCCCCCAACCCACTCCTGCCTCTCACCCCGCTCCCACCCCACCCCCACTTGAAACTCTATTATGTTTTTTTTACATATTTCTGTGTTGATTTTGTCAATTCTTAAACATGTTGCCTCCTTCCCCCCCACCCACCTCCCCTCCCCCTCCCCCACCTGCCCCCACCACACACGCTTCTTACACATATGTTGCTCCCTCTCCCCCCAACCCCTGCTTCTCTCCCCGCCCCCCTCCCTCCCCACACACCCCTCCAACACACTACACACACACTCACACTCCCCCCCCCCCCCCCCCCCCCCCCCCCCCCCTATCCAGATTGCATACGAAGGATCGGCGCCAGAGAATTATACCTGTATACCCGCTGTTTAAATGATTTTAGGACGCTAGCTCTATACAAGTAAACGTCTTCCGAATTTTATTTGCATAAATTGACCTCATCCGAGGAAAAACAAACATCCTTTGATATGTTAAGGTGCAGCAAATATTGTATAGTATTATGTTCAATAGACAGTTTGCGGCTTGTGGATTTTTTTATTTTTTTATTTACATTTATTATAAGCTTATGGTCCTTTACCAAGTTTGTTCAAATGGTGACCCTGGGGTCACATTTGGCCCCGCCCCAAGGGTCACATGTTTTACATAGACATGTATAGGGAAAAACTGAAAAAAATCTTCTTCTCTGGAACTGCAAGAGTCAGAGGTTTACTATTTTGCATTTGCTATAAGCTTATGGTCCTTTACCAAGTTTGTTCAAATTGTGACCTTGGGTCACATTTGACCCCGCCCCAAGGGTCACATGTTTTACATAGACATGTATAGGGAAAAACTGAAAAAAATCTTCTTCTCTGGAACTGCAAGAGTCAGAGGTTTACTATTTTGCATTTGCTATAAGCTTATGGTCCTTTACCAAGTTTGTTCAAATTGTGACCTTGGGTCACATTTGACCCCGCCCCAAGGGTCACATGTTTTACATAGACATGTATAGGGAAAAACTTAAAAAATCTTCTTCTCTGAAACTGCAAGAGCCAGAGGTTTAATATTTTGCATTTGCTATAAGCTTTTGGTCTTCTACCAAGTTTGTTCAAATGGTGACCCATTGGTCACATTTGGCCCCACCCTGGGGGTCACAGTTTTACTTAGGCTTGTAAAGGCAAAAACTGAAAAAAATCTTCTCTGGAACCACATGGCACAGAGTTCTCATGTATTACATGTAGCATCAGCTTATATGGTCCTCTACCAAATTGTTTCAAATGGTGACCCTGGTGTCAAATTTGGACGCGCCCCGTGGGTAACAGTTTTTAAATTTTTAAAAAATAAAAAATTGATTTTCTTTTCTTTTCTTTTTTCAATTTCAATTTTTTTTTTTTCAATTTTTTTTTTTAATTGTTTAAATTTGTCAATTTTTTTTTTGATTTTTTGATTAATTTTTTTTCAAATTTTTTTTTTTTTCAATTTTTTTTCATTATCTTTTTAATTACTTGACACTTACTTTAAAATTTCTTGTCGGCGCTACTCATCCTAAATGCCTTGTTGAATTTCGATGAAACTTGGCAGGAAGCATCGGTAAGATGTCTAGTTGTGCATATCACGCTTTTGTTCCAGTTCGCTGATTTTTGACGGAGTTATGGCCCTTTGACATTTTTATTTTAAATTTCTTGTCCGCGCTACTCCTCTTAAATGGCTTGTTGGATTTCTACGAAATTTGGCAGGAAGGCTCAGTATGATGTCTAGTTGTGCAAAGCGCAGTATATCAATGAAATCTTGGACAATTTCGAAAACCAGCTAGATCTTATTAGTAATAACAGAGTTATGGCCCTTGATTTGTTGAAAAATGCTATATTGTATTTTCTTTTGTTAAATCTATAGGAGAAGAGAGCTATATCTATCTAAATCTATAAGAGCTGTTTTAGCCAGTTTACATATTTGTCAATTCTTACACTACACATAGCAATCTTCCCCCCCCCCCCCCCCCCCCCCCCCCCCCCCCCCCCAATCGAAATATTTATATTTTGTTTTACCATATTTCTGTGTTGTTTTGGTCAATTCTTACATAGCTTCTTACATATATATGTTGCCCTCCCCACCCCCGCCTCTCCCCCATCCCCACTCAAAACTCAATTTTTTAATTATTTACATACTTTTGTGTTGTTTTGGTCAATTCTTACTTAGCTTCTTACACATATATGATTTCTGTTTTTTGTTTTGATTTTTTTTACATTTTCTGTGTAGTTAATTTGGTCAATTCTTACACATAGTTATGTTGTGCCCCCAACCCCACCCCACATTGTTGTAGCCTTGTTTTCTGATGGTATATACTAGCTATACATTTATTATTCTCTGGAAAATCAAATAGTCGAGCTGCGCTGTTCTCCGACAGCTCTTGTTCATGTTTGTAATCTTTTTTTCTTTTTTTTTAATTGTTTCTTATTTATTTATTTTTTTTGGTGTTAACGTCGTGTTAGCAGGAAGCATTGCTGGGCCTATTGCATTTTTTTTCCAGTTTGTTTGTTTTTTGATGGAGTTACGGACCCTTGACATTTTTTTTTAATTTCTTGTCGGCGCCGCACCTCCTAAACGCCTTTTTGGATTTCGACGAAACTTGGCAGGAAGCAACGGGAAGATGTCTACGGTAGTTGTGCATATCGCGCTTTTGTTCCAGTTTGCTGATTTATGACAGAGTTATGGCACGTTGACATTTTTACTTTAAATTTCTTGTCGGCGCTACTCCTCCTAAACAGCTTGGTGGATTTCTACAAAATTTGGCAGGAAGCCTCACTATGATGTCTAGTTGTGCAAAGCATGGTATATCGATGAAATTTAGGACAAGTTCGAAAACCAGCTAAATCTAGTTAATAACGACAGGTTATGGCCCTTGATTTGTTGAAAAATGCTATATTGTATTTTCCTTTGTTAAATCTGTAGTTACCGTACTTCATTTTTTATCTGATCTTTACCATATTTTTTGAGAATGTTAATATAAACCCCCCCACCTCCCCCTGCCACCCATTTTTATGAAAATTAAAAATTGTCCATGCTAGACTAGACACAGCAGACTTAATGCCGATGATTACCAGGTGAGCGATCTAAGGCCATCCTATCCCTGTTGTTTTTGCAATGTTTTAAAACAAAACTGATGGTAATTTTATGTCGACAACCCTTCATATAAGAGCCGTTTTAGCCGTCTTGGGCCTCTTGTTTTTAATAGAATGGCATTTTGTTTTTAAACAAATGCACTTAAATGTCATCTCAGCAAACGGCAAACTCGATTGTTTTTAGTTACTAAAATGTTTACAAACTTTCATTTAAGCATCATTGATTGACCTTTTTATTTTTAAGTCCAGCCCCCGTTAGGCGAGACATGAATCCACGGATTTCTTGTTATTACTTGCATTCCTCAAACAGTTAAACAGTTTTGGATGGGTTGTTCCAAAACTTCATATATACATAACAACGGATCAAAAAGCGAGGGTATTCACCGCCTTTAGTTATAGTTCTAGAACTGCTGTCTCAAATTCCTGTTCCATATACATGTATCTCACCTGTTTCTGGGAGCAGCTCTGAATAACATAAGGTGTTGATTGTTTATAAAAATTATCTTCATTTCAATTTGTATATTTTCAGAGAAACGCCAGTTGTCCAGTCTGTCGTCAAGATGTCAAAAAAACAGGAAGTGCTGAACTGGGAACGTTTAATAACTTTACAGATCAGTAAAATCTAGGTCTGGTAAAATTTTAGTCATTTGCAGAATCCTGTGTCAGAACACAGTCTGTGTAATTAGGAATTTGGCAATTAATTATAATCATGATAATCAAACAATATTAAAACGTGTTCTCAATAACACCAGTGTACTAGCATTTAAAATTGAATTTGTTATGATGGAGGGGAGAATACACGTTCTTAAATAAAAATGGCCTTCTTTAGAACAATAAAAAAAATATATATAGGTATAAGCTCTTAAAGTAAACTAGATTGAACATGGGAATAATTTTAAAATTGATCTGGTAGTCTGGACGTCATATTTAATCAGTTTTTTTGCCCCGTGTGGTTCCCAGGGGCCCCGTTTGGTCACAGGGCAAAGAATAGGGCCACTGCAGATCCCTTTGGAGGGGTAGGCAGAGGGGTAGAATCCCCCCAAATTCATGTTCATTTTATCATTTTTTGTTCATATTCATTAAAGGTCTTCATCATATTCCCTGCATTGTTTCAGGTGCCATCTTGCTCTCATCAAAAGAGCAGTGGCAGAAAAACAAACGTGGCTCCAGCGTAAATGGAGTTTCTATAATAGAATTTGCAGCAACTCTGCAGTTCAGGGTGAAAAGGTTCTAGGCCCATTCTCCATATTTTATCTCGATGTACATGAAGGATGTTCATGCCTGTTAGGCGCCATATAACCTTTGATGTGTTGGTGCACCTTAAAACCCAATTCAATTTAATCAGTTTTTGCTGTGGCTATCCTCATTTCTGTTCCAACCCTCTACTGCTACACAGTTGGTGTAAATATGGATGTCCTCAGACATTATTACAGGCATATGAACTTGGTGAGGGTTGCAAGTTATGAAAATAAACTTGGAAGAGCTTTATATAGAACATAGTGCTCATGCCTGCTGGTGCACACAATCATTTAATCTTATAGATAAATGTCAGTTTTATTATAACTTGTAATGAAAAGTTTTCATAAAGCCATCCGTAACTATTGAAATTGTGTTAGAATTTTTAAAAAGAACCAGCAGCAATGGAATGTTTACAACAAAACTTGTATCAACTTTACA